>JAODAL010008923.1:0-114093 GCA_025379985.1 Phyllomedusa bahiana
CCCCAGGGGGGGCGCCACTTTCGTGGTGGGGGCCGCGGGGCCTCTTCCCCCTATCAGCCAACTACCCGCCCGCGCTCCTTTCCCCGCGTCCTCTGCCGGGCCGCCCCTCCTTAAATTTTAAAGGGCAGCGGCCGGTTTGGGGTTGTTCCGGTCGCGCCCCTTTTAAAAGGTGTACCCTTCGGATGCCCCTGTGGATCTTCAGTGAAATTACCTTTGAAACTTCCAATTTTTCCTTTTTGCCCGTTTTTCCCCCTTTCTACGTTCCACCACAAATCTACCTGCCCCCCCCCTTTGCCAACCTTTACGAGTTCTCTTACGATTTGGTACCTTGCATGCCTTGGGCTCCGCGCAAGCTAGACGCGCCAGGGGAACGCCCGGGTAGGACCCCACCGCGCAACCCATCTCCCTGCGGGGCTTGGTAAAAACCGGGGTCTGCTTGCCCCGGGGTTTGTGGCCTTCCCATCTGCGTGTCCAGAGAACCCCTCCTGTTCTGACACTCCTTTTTTGAAAAGTTAAACGGGTCCTCTCAGACAGAAGTCCCACTGACTTGAGTGTCGTGTGTCACACGGTTGAACGAAATACAAGCGGGGGAAAGTACAAAAGGGCAAAGAAGGGCTTTTTTCTTGGCCTCACACACGTACGTTTCATGTAAAAAAAATCCCCTTTGGGGAAAGATGATGAATTCACACAACCCCAGCTTTTAAAGGGGAGAGGGGCCCCAAAGTTCAATCGACCTTTTGAACAGTTAACACCCATTTCGGGGCCCAAAGGGGTACTTGACTGGTACCGACCCGCTAGTTTTCGCTCCCCCTTGACCTCTCCAGATCGTTGTGGCCTCTTTTCGGCCAGAAAATTAAATTTTCAACTGAAACCCCAAAGGACTACAGGTCCTCACCCATAGATCTCCCGGGTCCAGAAACAATGAGCCTGGGGTTTGGGGGTTGGGGCAGTTCCCCCCTTGTTAAACTTTATAATGGTTTTTGGAACTTGGGTTTCTTGTCTCCTTAACCCTTTTTACCAGGATGTGTTAGCCTGTTCCCCCTCGTCGCCCCGCGAAATCCGGGCTCCCATGGGTTAACATGGCGCAAAAAGTTGATCTTTAATTTTAAACCTAAAATTTATTCCCCGTATGTAACATGAAAACAGGGGGGCAATTAATTTTCCAGGGGGCCCATGAGAAAGGGGGATTTTTTTTGGGGGCCGGCTAAAAAAACATGAATAAGGGGGGAAAATTTTCTTTTTGGGGATCTTTGGGGAAAATTTACGGGGAATTATCTATATCCCTGCATATTACTGTGTACAATAAAAAGAATTACAGCTCTCCTCAGTAAGGTAGGGATTAGATTATGTCCCCTCAGTCTGGCCGGTATAGACAGCTCCCTCATGCAGGTAATAGATATGGTGCATGAGGCTGGTATATAGATAGGTACAGACTCCTCAGGCAGGTTTATAGATAGGTACAGCTCCCCTATCAGCAGGTGTATAAATAGTACAGCTCCCCTCAGGCAGGAGTATAGATAGGTACGGCTCCCCTCAGGCAGGATAGATGGTACGGCTCCCTCAGCAGGATATAGATAGGTATGGCTCCCTCAGTCAGGAGTAAGATAGTTACGGCTCCCCACAGGCAGGAATATAGAATATGTTACGGCTCCTCAGGCAGAATAAGATAGGTACGGCACCCCTCAGCAGGGGAATATAGATATGACGAGCTCCCCTCAGCAGGATATAGATAGGTACGGCTCCCCTCAGCGCAGAAAAATAGATAGTTACGGCACCCTCAGGCAGGTAATTATAGATAGGTACTGGCGCCCCACAGCAGGGTAATATAGAAAAGGTATGCTCCCCTCCAGGCAAGGTAACTGTTAGTTAGGGCTACCACACAGTCAGTTAATAGCTAGTTAGGGCTCCACACCGGCCAGGAATAAAGCTATTAGTGCTCCACACAGGCAGTATACGGATATAGCAAGTGGTTTCCCCCAGAGGATAAAGATTTTAATGGCAAAATTAAAAATAACAAACACTAATCACTCACCCTGCTAACCAGACACCCGGCCGGGCGCGCTCAACTCCATCCGAGAGCACCAGCGCCAGGACGCACCATCGTCAGCTCCTGGTCCCGCACATAGTTATTAACTCTGTCTTGTAGCCGAGGAGAGGCAGTTGGTGCGGTGAGTGGAGTTCATCGCGTCGCTGCCTAATACACAGTAATAGTACGCTGACTGCCCGCGGCGGCCCTCAGCAATACCGGCCGTGGCGGGCTGTCACGCTACTATTAGCAGACCTGGGCAATCGTACGCCGCAGGCCCATCCGACGTGCTGGAGGCCGGATGCGGCCGCACAGCCGTACTTTGCCCAGGTCTGCTGTACAAGAATAAAAATTCCAAACGTCAAATTGCTGTTTTGTTTCGACATTTTATGTCCCGTAAAGATTTGAATAAAATTAATCAGTTGTATGTATCCACACTGAAGCATAAAAAGTACACATCAGCCTGCAAAAAATGCAGCCCTCACTCAAGTCAGTAAGGGGGGGGGGGGGGGGGGGTGTTAGAACAAAAAAGTTATTGGTCACGAAAATGGCAACTGCAGGCACCCAAATTCAAAAATTGAAATGTATGGAATTTTTTTTATAGGTACCAAAACATAAATAAAACTGTAACTTACTTATTGCTGAATTAGTAATCAACCTGTATTAATAAAGATAACCAAGACATTTTTACAAGAGTTGAATGCGTAAAAGCAAAACCCCGCAAACACGCACGTAAGGTTTTTTTTTTTCCACTTAAATTTTATGGGCTGTTTTCCCTATATTCTATAGAACGATGAATATACACCATTAGAAAAAATCGCCTTGACCCGCACAATAAAAGTAATCATAATGTCTATCTGAATGAAAAAATTAAAGTTATGGCACTGGGAAGGCGTAGAGGAAAAACGAACGTGGGGGGAACAAAAAAGGCCTTGGCTAAGGATTATACAACCCTGGAGTTGTGTGGTATTCATCCATCTGTTCAGCAGGCCTGTTTACAATGATCGGTCATCAGTGTGTGATGGAAGCCAAAGGACGTCCACATTCTTTGCTTTTCTTTGACTCTTCCATTATTTCTGTGGCAACCCTGCTGATGTCACTCTAACACAGTGGCCACTTCCTAGAGAGCATCCTGCTTGAAGCCTCGCAATGAACAAGGTACAGTTGATCAATTGTAAGGTGATTGTCTTAGCTCTTGATGTCAAAATGTGTACCGCATGAATGAGGAGGACTGTTTAAATCCCAAATCAATTGATCCTAAAATTATTGGACGATTCAGGGCTCAAACACCTTTTGTGAATTTAGCCATTAAGCTCCTTGTTAGGCTAGGTTCACACGGCTTAACTGCGGGCATAGAATTCGCCCCGTCAATTACGCCGGGGGAGCGGGACGGGGGAGTGAGCAGGGGGCCGGCACTTCCGCCGGCCATATACAATCACTGCTAGCGGCGCGAATACGCCGCTATGAAAGTGACATTTCAATTATCTCCCCCAGCCTGGCGGCTTCGCCGGCGGGGAGAGGAGACGTAATCCATAGTTCTCAATGAGTAACTGTGAATTACCATAATAGACTGGGTACGTTTTCGGCCCGCTACTTGCGCACCTTCGGCGCTAATTACGGACCAAAATACGAGCCCATTTTAAGCCCGTGTGAACCTAGCCTAGAGATAACAAGTTGTGCAAAAAGTACTGAAACATTGACTGCAGACATGTGCATTCAAAGTTAATAGGTGGTCTAATTGAACAACATTTTACAAGAAATTTTATGTTCATCCTGACATTTCTACCAAAAGCCAAATGTCCCTAACATAGAACATATTTTTTTTTTTATGTACTTCCTGCAGCCACTACAGAAAATAACATAATGGTGATCTATAAACTGACAATTAAACTAATAATACATCACGCTTCCTAAACAATGGATATTACAACCTAAAGTCCTCAGTGAAACTCCAGCCAATAAGAAATAAAAAATAAAAAAAGCCATTTACCAAAACACCCGCAATGTAAATAAAAAGCTTATATCCTGGTTGGTTCGGCCCTCACCTATAAAGGTTACCAGAGATAGGGACCAATTTAATTTTTTGTGAGTTATCAAGCCAAGCAAATGTGAATACTTCTCTAATGACTTAACATTACAGGTCTGAGATCTACACATAGGAACTAGGCCTCAGGACAACCCTATCTGCTTCTATGATCATGCATTGTCAAAAGAAATGCAGTTGGTGGATAAGCCACTCTTTATATCTTTAGCCAACTCAATTCTTTAGCGGGTAACTTTTTAAAATTTTGTTTTGTGCTCTCTTCCAAGAGCTGCAATCAAATAATTTCTGAGAACACACTGGAGTACTGGAGATTCATGGAGCCACGTATGAATCATGTATTCTACATATGTATTTTTGTCTTGAACCTTAATTAGCAGCTAAAAAGTTTTTTTTTTTTTTTTTTTTTTGCTCCTTATTTTCTAAACAATTGGCACAAAAAAAAGTTTGCCAACTAGCGAACTGTTCATCTGGGCATAATTTACTTATATGTAGCATTTTATGCAAGTCTAGATAAACAGAATTCAAAGGGTAACGGTTACTAAAATGCAACGAATATGAAGACTAAATGGTGTGTTCTTGATGTTGCAGGTGACCACGTGACAGGCAGACAAGTGATGCAAGCAGCAGCCAAAAACATGACACCTATATCTTTGGTCCTTGGAGGAAAGAACCCTTGCTATGTTGACAAGTCATGTGATCTTAAAGTGACTGCTCATAGGATTGCGTGGGCCCGGTTTATTAATGCAGGTCAAAATTCACTGGCTCCAGAATATATTCTCTGCCATTTGGATATTCGTGATTCACTTGTCCATGAGCTGGAAATGTGCATTTGTGAATTCTATGGGAAAAATCCACAAGATTCCCAGGACTACGGCCGCATGGCAAGCCTGGACCAATATAGAAGAGTCAAGGAGCTTCTATCGTGTGGTCAGGTGGTGTTTGGGGGTCAGACTGATGAGAGTGAGCGATATATTGGTAAGAACTAGATTGGGACATGAAACGTTAATGATCCTTGCACATTCTGAAGATCTACTCAGTAATGACCAAACTTCTAAGGCTTGGGCTATACAGTGACTTGACAGTGGCAATGTTATAGACTCCTATATAATTACACAATGGCTTCCTATGGGTTTTTGTTTTTTTTGCATTATTGAAAACAAATGCAACTTGTCTGTAACTGCAAATACAGTAGTAGGATGTGCTATAAATGTCTGAGAAAGAAATATGCCTAAAAGTGAATTTAAGGGTATGTTCACACAGCACTTGATAAATACATATTTGGGTACATTTTAGCTACTGAAAACATCACCAAAATACGTATTTAACATTACCATTCCGTTTCATTGATTTTCAAGTAAAAATACATAGTTGTTCAGACGATACGGATTTTACATACATTATTGTATTTGCGTTTTATGGATCCGTACAAAGGGACATGTTAGTTTTTGATGTTTTACACATTTAAAAGCACAAATGAACACAGGGAATGTTTTTTGCAGTCCAGAAAACATATCCAAATATGTACCACAGTTTGTGGTACGTATTTAGATGTTTTCCGTATTGTAAAAATGTATTCAACACACCTTGCACATACCCCGTATGTGGCCAATTAAGATAAGCACGTTTTGTGACAGAAATGCATGTAAATTTACACTAATACGGCCTACATTTACAAATAGAGATGGGCAAATTGATTCTAACGAAGTGGAATTCGTTTAGAATTTCAGGAAACTTTGATTCTTGAACGAAGTCAAAGTATTGGGCTGATTCTGGGCACGAAGCGTGTTTTTTGATGATAATATTCTGCGAGCACATGGCGTCTACATGGGGCAAAGCCCTCTGGGAGAAGAAGGGCATAGCCTGCATGACATGTGCATATGAACCAATCAGATCACCGGCGGGTATTCGTGACGTCACCAACGCATTATATACGTCCGGACGCGACGCTGGAGCTCACACTCCTCTCACGAACTGATCAGGGAAGGGTGCTGCCGCGGCTGATTGATAATAGCTCTTACTGAAGAACTGATTTTTTATACAGCTATTTTTTGGGGGGTGTCTACAGCTTGTCTCAGAGACTGCTTCATTTAAACGTTCTAATTCTGATATTGTGGTAAATGGAATCTGAAGTCCAGTGTGTGTCCAGTGCAACTGCATATACATATTAATGCTAACTTTCAGTCTTCGCACAGATTTGAATATCCAGGTTTCTACCCTGTTCTGTTGTATCAGTACAGAAACAGCGTTTTTTACAATCCAAATACCACTTAATTTTTGGTTGCTCAATTATTTGCGCAATTTAGAATCCAGGGTTATTTAAGCTTTCTGCTGTTGTGGTCACTAAAATAAACGTTTACTTTTCACCGCCAAAGAAGAATTTTGGCTGTAGCATAATTCATAACCGAAGTTAATTACAAGTTTTTTCGTTGTTGTACCCGACCTTCTGCTACTTACCTAGACCACGAATCTCATCGGCCCTGCCCTGACCTGATGGCCTGACTTTGACTACGAGTTTCGTCTTAAGATTCTGAACCTCGCTGTGCCTCTCTGCCACCTCAAGCTATCGCCAGGGGTAGCGCCTGGTAAGCACTCCCACCGCAGAAAGTCCATCCTCTCGTTGGGCCTCTGGTGAAAATCGGGACCTACATTAACCCCTCTCCCTGGGTGGCCGCTACCACCGCTTGCGATGCCAGCAGAGGCCACTACCTGTGTCATTACAATGGCTGAAGATGAATGCCATTGAATGGTTCAGAGTCCACCCACTTGAAAAGGGAGGGGACAGCAGTACCACCATCTTGGAAAGGAGGCACGGTCAGCTTCTGCACTTAAGGATGGCTAGACGCATACTTGCTGTCTCTTGGCAAACGTACTCAGTGAACGACTGCTGCACCATGAGTGAAGAGGATCATTAGTATCTGGACCGATAGATGATGTAAATAGACAGGGAGTTGACTTCGGCAGAGTGGGTGAAGCCTTGACTGCCAGAAATGGGAGCTGCCCACAGGTGCAACAACGTTGGGACATGGACCACCACAACTGAAACACGTATGGTGAGACATGATGATGATGGCCGGGCCGTGGAGCCAAGCGTTAGAACCCTGGTCACGTTTTATACTTTCTGCCACAGATCTACAAATAGTTATGTTCAACCCCACTCTTGTGTTCGTCAAAAAACTTTGGAGATTCTCTGTTCACATATTTGACAAAAGATGTTTAAAGCTGCCCACGCCTTTAACGTGATCGCCAATCAGGCAGTCCTATACTAACTTATTACCTCTCAATAGAGCCAATTCCAGGCCTCTCACTTGGGTCAACCGACTCCAATATACAGAGAGAAAAAAATAAAACGCACCAGACCTGCAAGCTGCACTCTTAGACATCCTGTGAGAGTGGGGCCTCGGGTGCAGAAAACCAAAGTGGAAGGCACCCCTTCCCCTCCCCCCCACAACCCCCATTATTTATATAGTTTAAAATAATATACACCAAATATAACGAGTGTCTCCTGCACAAAAAACAATGTCTGAAAACAAATCTCAAAGTTTTTTTCATGTATTAAACAAAGCTTAAATGTCATCTTTAGGATTTCCACGTAGTGTATTGCCACGTCAAAACAACTGCCACACCCCGAGTAGGTTATTTTTACCACCAAAGCGCTGCACTGACTGACTGTTACCGCCGCTGACCTGGTGAGGCCCCTTCCGCGAACTTTCGGACCTGCAAAGTGGGTGGTCTAAATCAAGCCTTTTTGGCTCCCAACCTCGCACTGTCTGCCACCCTGCTGACTCCCGGCCACAATAACGACTTACGGGCTGCGCCACTGCCTGACACACAAGCTGCTTCTCTCTTCTCCCTATGATAATGATGAACCCTTGTACACTGTTGGTCATGGGTCATCAGATAGCAACACATGGCTTTCAAAACCACCAGTAATGCTGAGACACCCAACAATACATCTCCTCCCAGACATTAACCTCTCTACTGTCCAAGATCCCAGATTGTCTGTCGTCCAAACCTCCTTTCCACCCCCCATCCCTCCTATCTCCTAAAACTTAATGTTCGAGATAACGGAATGCGTCCAGGGCGCTGACAATGGGTGAGGCTACATGTAGGGCGCCACTTCTCCCATGGAGAAAAGGGGGCACATGAGGCAAGGAGTGTACAGAATTTTCCGTTGGGGGGCACTTTATCTTGTTTAACTAGGGCACTAGAATAACTTGTCCCAGCCTCGCCTGCTTTTCTCCCGGCTCCCATGTGCGATTCGGCAACATCGATAAGAATTTGCTTGTCCACCCCGCCGTCCTCCATCAACGGTGTCGCTGTTACAAAGCCTGACCGCTCGCAACATAACCCCCCATTGCTAACTCTCCTCATCAGCATTTTGCCCGATTCTACAAGAAGCGCAGATGTCTTCCCCTCCTCTTGCTGCCCACTGTCCTCAAAATAGTAGGTCCTCACTGTATAGTGGGTCAGAGGCCACTAGCACATAGAAGTTATCTGCAGCAGGAAGACAACTTTACAGAGGTGGGTTGAGGACAGTGAGAGTCCTCCTCACCGGCCCGGCCATGCCAACAAGGGTTGTGGTAGTGACAAACCCACAACTCTTGGTCTGGGGTTGGTCAGATGTCATCTGGGAGAAAGTGTATGACTTAGTGTAGTGATCAGCACGATGTCCGGTATATGACACCGATGCTGATGCTCGCAGGTGACTCCTGCAGTGACGTCCCCTTCATGTGCTACGATCTGTGGTGCCCCGGTACCTACAACTGTGTTCTTTGACGCTATGGAGGATTGTAGCCATCAGCTTGTTTTTTTCCTGCTGTCGCTGCCATGACTTTATCAGGCTAAATTCCGCTTCAGTTTTTTGGTCAGTTTTGCCCTCTTAAGTGCCTAGGGAATTTAATAGTGAAGCGATTCTAAGAGCGGCGGCAGTCATATGCGTGTCATACTAAAACACAACATTGTATGAAGACCAAACCAAGCTCCCTCTGCATATTTAAGCATGGCACAACGTTCTACAGCACCCTACAGGCTCTGTGCAGCCTGGAAATAGTTGTTTTTTAACACGATTCGTCCCGAAGTAATTCGGACCGAAACAAATTTTGTTGGAAAATTCGGCGAAGTCGCCGAATCGAATTTTTGAGAAATTCGCCCATCTCTATTTACAATTAATCAAAAGTTTTAAACAGCATTTGCCTGTTTATCCATTTAATGGAAATGTTATTTCTAATTTTTACAACCTCCTATTTAGCAATTATTTCACAGCAGGATTGGCTAGACTAACATCTGTTTTAGATGTCATCAGTATCTTTTATGATGTGTTTTTTGTATTTTTTTTCTTTAGCCCCAACAGTTCTGATTAATGTAAGCGAATCAGATCCTATTATGAACCATGAAATTCTTGGACCAATCCTCCCCATCTTGACAGTAGAGTCTTTGGAAAAGGCGATCCAGTTCATCAATAAGAAAGATAGACCATTAGCTGTATATGTCTACTCTAACATCCCAAAGGTAATTTTAGTGTTGAGATTTCTAGACTTGCAATAAGGTAGTAGAATGGTGTAACGTGTTAGCCATAGAAAGTAGTAGAAGAGTGAAGAAATCAGGCGATACTTTTTTAGAGGCTAACTGAGTATATTTGATGGTAAGCTTTTGAGAGTACTAGCTCTCTTCTTCAGACATGTATAACACCATATGTGAAGAAGAGAGCTAGTACTCTCGAAAGCTCACCATCAAATATACTCAGTTAGCCTCTAAAAAAGTATCGCCTGATTTCTTCACTCTTCTATTGCAATAAGGTACAAATTTAAGGAACTGGTGTTGCTGACCTCAGAAAGACATAACCAGAGGACGCTGTTATGAATGCTACTCCTTGTGGTGCTGGATGGAAAACTCAGGCCATGGCTAGTGAGGGACATGAATGTTTAGTTAAAAGCCTAGGGTTTATGCTATGAATTTGTGTACACGAACATGTTGCTGCATGCTCGTAGAGGGAAAAAAGCATACTGAGGTTCGTTTTTAAACACTGTTGTTGGAGTGTCGTGAATTACTGGGCTGTAAACAATCTAAACCAGAGAGATGGTGGTGGGTGTGTGTGTGTGTACATAAACCTTGAACAGTTGGACATGTCCAATTTAAAGTTAAGAGAGGGTCTTAATTGAAATTTCAATCAAAAGCCAAATATCCCTAACATCTTGAGGTGTGTGTGTATACATATGTAATACAGTATATACATACACTGCTCACAGGAAGTTAGGGATATTTGGCTTTTGATTGAAATTTCTTTTTTTTAAATGAACTAAATGAGACCATCTCTTAACTTTTAGATTGGACATGTTCAACTGTTCCTATTAATCATGGGGTTTAGTTTTAATTCGCTATCTGCAACTTTGATTTTATTAAGAAGGTTCTCAAGATTTGAGTTGAATTCTTTCTTGCAGCGACTACCCATTTGAATCAAGACTCCACGGATAAATTCCTTATGGGCGCACCACAAGGTTGTCGGACAGGATACTGAGCCAGCATTTATATTAAAGAAGGTGGTCAACCTATTTCTCAGAAATGTGACATTTTTGGGCGATTTGAGTAAACGGTTATTTATTCTCCATTAGCGGGGTTGGGAGCCAGGGAAAATGGATTTAAGATATAAGGTGATTGGGGCATGGTCAGACCAAGTAATCTGGCCAATGGAAACTGCAGCCACTTGTGGGAGTATCATTTTTCTGTTAAAAAGTCAATTCTTGAGTGGACCGAGTGGGGGTGGGAAAAGAAGGTAAAGTCTTTCTCAGTGGTATGGAGATATCTCCAAATATCGTGGAGATCTTCCTCAAGTAATAAGGATTTTAAATCACTTATGGGTGACATGTGCAGGTTTGATCTGTCTATCGTAACGTCTCCACATACAATTAGGGCACCTTTCCTTACTTTTTTGGCTTCCAGTATGGTGAATTTAATGAAAGGTAATTGTCTATTATTAGGTGCATATAAAGTTGTAAGCGTGAATGGTTTAGAGTTGATCTCACAAATCAGTATTATATATCTATCAGCGGGGTCTGAAATAGCTTGGTGTAGCTGGAAGGTTACCGCATTTCTGATTAAGATTGCGACTCCTGCTTTTTTATTCGGAGAATTTGCTTGCAATATATAGGTAAAGTGTTTGTTATGGAGATGATGAGCATCAGAGGATAGCAGGTCAGTTTCTTGTAAACAAATTAAATCACAACCTGACTTAATGACTTCCCTCCACATAAGCGAGCGTTTAAAGGGGGAATTTAACCCCTTAACATTATGCGATAATACCTTAACCATTACAATATCTGAAAGCGAGAGATACCAGGAGTGGTTATATCAAATAGAAAATCTTACACAGTGAATGATATATAACATAATGCATCAGAAACAAACAGAAAAACCGCCACATAAGTAACCAATCTAACAGAAAAAATATCAACAATAACTTTTGCATCAAATTATCCCTTAGGAGAAGGGAAACACCAGGAACAATCCTGCCTAGAACTTGAGTGGGGAAAGAGGTAATTGAAATAGAAAAATGTCCCCAAAGGCGAGAGCTCCTATAAGCAGTTATAAAATTAAAAGAGAGGAGCAGCAGGCAGAGAGATCACTCAGAAGATCTCCATCAATTTAAAGCGCCAATCTTGAGTGAAGGCGAGATGAGTTTACAGACCAAAGAGGAGTAACCATCTCTGGACGAGTTTGATTTTTCCGCACGGGGCTGGAATCAGTGGAGGGTAAAAGGTCCCAATTTCCCTTTAGGCGACATGTATGAAATCCGGAATTGCGTACTTTGTTTTTTTTTTACTTGGCGCCGACACTCCAGTTCTAAAATAAGATATAGAAGAGTGTAGAATACCAACAGTTTTAAAAGATTTTTGGTGCATTACATAAAAGCTTAAAATGCGCCAAACTTTGTATGGCATAGGTGTAATGTGCCAAACTTGGCGCACTAAGCTCTATTTTAATGCCCCAAAAAAATCTGCCCGTATTCTACACTCTTTTAAAATTCTATTTAGAACTTGTCGGTGCCAAGTTAAAAAAAAAAAAAAAAAGTACGCATTCTAATTAATAAATGTCGCCCTTAGTGCGGAATATGCTTCATCCGGTGTGGTGCAGGTAACTTGTGTGCCGTCCTTAGTGATAAGGAGTTTCACGGGGAAGCCCCACCGGTATGGGATGCCTTTATCCCTGAGAATTTATGTGTATGGATGGAATTCTCGTCTACGCAACATAGTAGCCGCTGAGAGGTCAGGGAACAGATATAGATTGGAATCTCTCTGGGAGAGAATCTATTTTGCGTAGTGCCCTGAGAAAGGCCTCCTTGACATGGTAAAAGTGAATGCGGGCAATCGTGTCCCTCGGAACCTGTTGAGGCAGACTGTGTGGTTTGGGGATTCGGTGGATCCTATCAATGATTAGATCTTGCGTGCCACATTTAGGAAGAGTTAGTGCCATTAGATCTGTTAGATATCCGTTGAGCTGATCCAGGAGCACGGACTCTGGGATACCGCTAATACGAACATTGTTGCGTCTGGAACGGTCTTCAAGGTCCAGCACCTTATTTGAAAGACATTGGACCTCCTTCTCTAAGGCATTATTTGCATCGATAAAAGCATTATGGGATTCAGCAAACGCCGACATCTTCGTTTCTATGTGTTCAGTTCTGGAAGCCAGAGATTGAAAGTCTTGCTTGAGTCTTGAAATCATACCTTTTAAAGTCAGCTTGGAGACCAGATCGAAACGATGAGAAAAGACGCTGCAGAGTACTTGTTGTTAGAGGTTGGGAGTCTAGATCTTCTGAATGTTCGAGGTCTACAGATTCTGCTCATGAGGAGACAGAAGGAGGGGCTGACGGGAATTGCAGTCCTTTTTTTTTATCTTGTTTCGTTTTGTGGCATGGAGGAGAAGAAGTCTGGAAGTTTAGTGGGATGGGCTTCAGGATTTTTTTTGGAAGTGCCGCCCATGATCACTTGAAAGAGCTGGGGTATAGTAGAGCTTAGGATATATAGGAGACCCTTTTTTTTTTTTTTTTTTTTACCCTATTGAAGGAAAGTATCTATATATGTAAACCTCCCACTTATTGCTTCAGATAGTAGTGTAGAAATATAAACTCTGCATGATGTAATGGATTAAGAGATATGGTAAGGCTTGTAACATCACAGAAAGTTTGAATATTGGAGCATATAGAATTCTAGCATGCGTGGAATTGCTAGTGCTGTTTACAAGGCTATACACTTCAAATGCAAGGGCAGAGTATGTAGCAGTCTTTTCAATAGCTCCCAACTCATCCACTATTTGTAAAAAGCCATGGGGTGTTCAAAGGGGACAAGTTTCTGCTGTATCAAATAGTCCTCAGAGACTGCAGGGCCAAACTACAGTGGTGTTTTAACTGTTACTGTGCCAATTTGAATTGCGCCCTGCCCTCAGAATCTCGAAGATGCAGGTTGACTGTCTTCCACAGTGGCTTGCTAAGCTGGTTCAGTGATTCACAGTCCCTGGATTGTATAAGAGGGCTTTCAGCGGTGGTCTAAGGTGTTAATGGCAGGCACAGGACTTCCCTTTGCAGTCTAATGGAGAACTAGAATATGTGGCAGTACGCGTCTCTGTAAAGGCGCCAAGTGCCGGTTCCTGTAGTCCAGGATAGGCTGCGGAGTCGCCGCTAATAAGTGGGTTGCCAGGTGGATCTGGGGATATTTACCTGCTGTGTGTTGCTTCGGGCTGTGAAGCGGATGAGTTGGCGTCTGATGCCGGGGCCTTTGTTACAGCTTCCATGCCGGGTGAGTTGGAGACTTGAAGCTTCGGACTAGGCGCTTCGCGCATTCGGGGCAAGCGGGTATCTGTCAGTGTCCTGCCCGGTCAGTAGTCGAGTATTGGAGGAGATCCGGAGGGTAACGGGAGAGCATCTGCCGTGATTAATCCCACAAGGGGAGAAAGAATATCTTCAAAGTAGTCTCTCCAATGGTAGCAATGCTTCATGCATGCAGGGCCAAGATGGCGCTGCCTGCCGCTGTCACCTCAAGGTTTGGAGATTTCAGCTCCGATCTCGGGCTGTATGGCAGCTATTGAGCCGGTTCTGGTACCGGATTGTAGCTCTTGATCCGAGGAGCGGCAGTAGATGGGTCCAAGGAGACTATACTGTGGTTACAGGACTTAGTTGGGCCGCAGAACGGAGCTCAAGCCAGAAGAACTTAGAACGTGCGTCTGCTCACATCCCCTGCTCAGGCCACACCCACTTGAATTTCTTTTTTTAAATGAGACCATCTCTTAACTTTAGAATGAACAGTTGGACATGAGCAATGTTTCAGTACTTTTTGCACAACTTTCTGATCTCTAACAAGGAGCTTAAAAGATCATATCGCTAATGATGGGGACAGTAAAAATAAGCACTTTTGCAATTGGTTTGCATTACCTAAATCGCTTAGTATAGCAGGTATAAACGAATCTGTGCATCTATTGCTATTTCTGAAGCAGGTGGTTAGGCTACGCCCCCTTTCTGTGATTGGCTGACTGTCATTCAGACCTGTTTTGACACGTCCCCTGGATGACATGCCCCCTGTGATGTGATTGGCTGGCTACACTCTGTGCTTACTCCCCTCTGAGCTGTGGAAAATGAAAGGGAAACAAACTGCCTATGATTGTGTCTGTATAATAAAGGCCATCTCCGCTCCTCTCTATTCCCCTTCTCCCAGTGATGGTTCCATGTGGAGGATCTGGGAAAACTACCGAGTCTCTAGCTGCTAGATTCACACTCGCCTCATAGAACACAACCTTATACATTATGCTCTACCTCCTGTCTGATAATGGGGGGAGGGTGCAGCGTGCCTTTCTCACATTTGTTTCATCAGTTCAGGCTGTTTGTATAACTGTACAATTCAGGTGTTCTGGTTACAAGTAGCTTGTGCAGCCTGGGAGGAAGATGAGAGCTCTGTAGACAAGAGAAAATTGCAGGAGGTCTGCAGTGCTGTGTCATCCTCTCCCTTCCACTGCTTACGCAGAATGATGATGTCACCAGTCTTCAGTGAGGGAAGACCCGCCTACTGGAAGAAGAGACACACCTCTGGATTTGAAGCTGTGACAGATAGAAACAGCTCAAGTCTGTGAAAGCGTGTAATGACAAAACTCCTTTAATGGCAATGGCACTGGGATTTAAAATCATTCTCCTATTTCATCACAGAAAGGCAAAGAAGAGAACATCCTTTGACTACATCACACACTGATGGTTTCATTGCAAACAATGCCCTGTGGAACTGGATGAACTCCAGACATGTTTATAGGAGGTGAGAGGCAACCAAGTGTCACATCAACCCATTCACAACCGTCTACATCAGCGTGGTCTGCATGGTAGACAACCTGACCACACCACAAGGTACAGGCATAGTCGTGTTACATGGACCAGAGAGCATCTACGCTAGATGAGGTACTAGTGGTCCTCAGTAGAGATGAGCGAATTGATTCTAACGAAGTGGATTTCGTTTAGAATTTCAGGAAAACTTCGGTTCTGCACGAAATAGAAGTTTGGGGTAATTCGCGGGAACAAAGCGTGTTTTTAATTGATAAAATGGCCGAAGCACATTTGGGGTTACATGGGCAAAGAATCTGGGAGGAAGGAAGGAACACCTTTAATGACCTGTGCAGAGATGAAAGCCCAAACGAGAGACCGGGAGGGGTTCTGTGACGTCACAGCACTATATAAGTCCGGATGAAACGCGGGCTGCTCACACTGCTTTCGTTGTGTCGCTGCAGCTGCAGAGGTCTCGCACAAATGAAATTTGTTTTTAACAGCGGTTTTGGGGGGCGGGGGGGGGGGCTGTCACTGCTTTTATCAGAGACTGCTCCGCTTCCGTTATAATTTTGATTCAGTTTGTGGGGCATTGTTATTCAGGTCCAGGGTGGGTCAAATTCTGCGCCATATACATTTTAATGCCATCCAAGGGTTATCTAAGCCTGTTTGTGCTTTTGTAGTCCGTAAAATACAAGGCGTTTTTACACGCTACATAGCAGTTAAATTTTTTTTTGGTGATTTCTGTAGCATAAATTTTTTTCCAAAGGGTTAGAAAACTGTTAGGGGGTTTTTCTTTTGGGAGTAAAAAAAGGGGGGTGTTTTTTTAATACCCGTTTAATTTTTTCCATTAAACAAGTCTGAAAAATTTTTGTACAAAAGTTGCGGGAAAAAAGAGGGCAGGCTTTTACATTAAAGGTGGCGGGACAAACTTCCCCGGGAGCAGGCAAGATCGCCCCCCGCTCCCTTAGGGGCCCCAGCGGGCCTTTTCAATGGGGGGGAAAGCAAAGAAAAAAAGTATGGTCCCACCTTCCTGAGGTGCAGAAGTTGCCCCGTGCTCGGGCCCCCAAGTTGTTGGTTTTCCGCGGCCCTTTTTTCCCAAAATGGTGGACTTGCACCGTTCAGAGAACTAAGGGCCTGTGCCGATTGAGGGGGGGATTTTCCAACCCGGGAATTTTCCCCTTTTCCAAAAAGGTACCACCCCTTCACAAAAATGTAGAACAGAAGCTGGGCCAGTCCTTGAGCTTATGGGTTTTGGTGCACGGCACGGGGAAATTGGTGGGCTGAAACAAACGGTCGGGGCCATTCCATGTCCTTTACGGCCCCACGGATTGAATGTGTTCCTCCCCAGCCACCCCCAACCCAATTGGACAGAAAAAACCGCCCCCTTTCTCCTCAACGTTGTCAAACTGTTTGTTCCTGCGCCAATGTCCGCCGTATCCTCCACCGAAAAACTCTGCCCCCCACAATTTCTGCCCTTCATGCCACATGTGGGGCACGGGGCGGTACACAAAATTTTCTACCCCGGCTTGCCTTGGTGAAAAATTCACACAGGGGAGGAATGTCCGTGTCATGCAGAAAAAATCGTGTGTAAATTTTTTCCACGCCAACGGGCAAATGGGAAACCCATGGTGTTTGGCCTTGGGGGGAAAAGGGCCCCACACTGCCCCGAGGAGGGATGCCCCTTTTCGCCCTGCAGGGGCGCCGGTGTTAAAGGGGGTTGTGAAAAGGTTCCTGAAGTCTTCCCCCGATCTTCAGAAAATTCTGAAAATGGCCGGGAAAATTTCCCTTTGCACTTATCCCCCTAAAAACCCGGGGAAAAACACCCCCCCTCAATTTTTGCAGCGGGCAAAAAAACCCTCCCCCCAAAAAGTGATATGCGATTTTTCCCCCCTTTGGGAAAATTTCCCAGTCTGCACATTTTGGACCGACTGTTTAAACAGAAAAGGGCCCTTTAAACGTTTTTTTTGTGACCCAGGCGGCAGGAGAAACTCCCCTTTGAAAATTTTGGATGTCAGCGTAAACAGCTCACGTGAAAACCTGCCTTTTGCGGGGCCCTTTGGGGAGGTGACATATTTGTCAGTTCCCCCGGGACTAGGGATAATAAAATTCCACTGTTTTTCATGTGCGGAACAGATGCAAAAAAATCTTCGTGCGGGGGACTGGAAAAGGGGAAACTACATCTGGGGCCCCAAACTTACCCAAGTGGGGACTGAACTGGGGAGGAGGAGGACATTGGGAAAAAGCATTGTCTTTTTAAAAATGAGTGGTTTTTCTACCCAAGGTAAAAGGAGAGGAGGAGCAGGACCCGCGGGGAAGGGGGTAGATGGAGATGAGAGAGACTAGGTGAGCCCCCAAGCCCCGTGGCAGTAAAACAGTGAGAGGGGGGCCCAGGGGTCCCTCGTCACTTGCGCACCCCCCAAACCGCAAGCCGATTTCCCGGGCTAGTAAACACCCCAAATCCCCATTCGGCTAGGGGTTGACTTCGGGCTCCCCCCCAATTGGCCCCCTCCCCTCCCGGCCCAAAAAAGGGGAGCCTTTTTCCAGTTTGTGAGAGGGGGGAAAAACCCAAAATACTATAAAAATCCTCCATAGTCAGGGGGGCCGCTGCCTATGTGCTGCATGGCCCACCCTTAAAACGGGTTTGACCGGGGGTTTCCTCACGTACGAACCATTTCCCCTTTGGCGGGTGTGGGAAAGGGTGGGGGTTGGGTAGGAGAGTACCAGCTCCACCCGCAGCAACCTAAGTCAGGAGTCGTAATGACGGGTTCCCTTCCTGCCTATGAGGGGGGGGCATTTGCCAAAGCAGCAGGATGGAGGGGACCTGAACCCCGTTGGGGGCCCAATTTGGGACAGCACTTGCCACCCCATTTTAAGAAGTTTCCACTGGACTACGGGGCACCAAAAATTTTGGGTGTGCCGCAATTTTTTGGGGGGGTTTGCTTTTGAAAGTGCCCTCCCCGGCCAGTGTGTGGATCAAGCGGGGGGGTTGGGGGGCCCCGGGGGGGGCCCCACCCGGTTTACCCCCAAATAGAAAAATTTGCCCCCAAGGGAAAAAAAATGGGTGGAAACCCCCGATTATTTTGCGGATATATCGGGCCCTTTGGAGCCGGCCCCCGGAAAATTTTCCCCCCAAACCCCCCAAAATTTTTCCCTTAAGGAAATTTGAAAAAAATCGGGAAAAAATTCCCCGCCCCCAAAAAAATTTTGGGAAAAATTATTTGGGATTCAAACTACCTCCTCAGCCACTTTTGGGATGGGGCCACCCCCCCTGTTTCCCACCCAGGGCGCTTTTTCCCATTGGGGCCACCAAACCAAATTTCAGGGACGGTATTGCAACCCCCCCCAAAACCCTTTTGACTCTTACTATCGGGTTCCTTTCCTCACCCCAATTTCATTTCCATTCCCCTCTGGTTTTGCGGGTATAAAGGGGGGAATTGGGAAATTTGGGGGCCTACTCTTGGGCCCATCCGGGGAAATTTGTATTGGCCACTTTGGGGAATGGGGGGTTTTTGGTGGTTGGGGAAAGAGAAAAAAATGGGGGGGGGGGAACCACTTTGTGGGAAATTATTTTGCCCCCCTAAAATTTTTATTGATGGGGTAATGGGGGTAAAGGGGGGGAGGGTTGTTTGGGGATTTGGGGTTTAATGGGAAGTAATAGGAGGGATTGGGGTTTGGGGGTTTTTTTAAAAAAAGGGGGAAAATTGGAGGGGAAATGGGATTGGTTGGGGAAAGGGGGGGGGGGAAAAAGGGGGGGAAAGGAATTTTTATTTTATGGTTTTTTTGTTTTGGTTAATTTTTGGTTTTTTGGGGGGAAAAGGGGGGGTTTATTTGGAGGGTTTTGAATGGGGGGTAATTGGGAAAATAGGAAGGGGGGGGGTTTAGGAGTAAGAATTTAAAATTTGGGAATTATTAATTGGGGGGGGGGGGCCTTAAATGTACCCCCTTTAAAAAACAGGTTCTGTAATTTTCTGTGGGGTTTTAAACTCGGGCCTCATGGAGGATTTTCTGCTATGGACCATTACTGTGTGAGACCTGGGGTTTGGCCCCAAAAACCTACTACTGTGTTGTTTGACCCCATTGGTAGGATCTTAGCCCTTTTCTTTTTTTTTTCCCAGCTGGTGCTGCATGACTTTATCAGGGCTTTGTTTTCCAGTTTTAGGGTTTCCTTTTTGGGGCCCCCGGAAGTCCCCAAGGGAATTTCGATGAAGCGATTTAATAGCGGGGCAGTCAGGTGGTTTTTCATACTAAAACACCACTTGTATAAAGCCAAACCAAGCTCCCTCTGAATTTTTAAAGCAGGGCAAAACCCCGTTTACAGCCATCCCCCACCTCTCTCATTAAATTTATTTGTTTTTTTAAAACCTTTTTCCCGGCCCCCCAAATTTTTAATTTGGAAATAAAAAATTTTGTGGGAAAATTGGAAATTAGGGAATTAAATTTGTGGGAAAACCAATCTCTTCCCATTTATGTTTCTTTTTTGATTAAATTCAAAAAAATTTGAGTAAAATTTGATGGAAAAACGACTAAATTAGGGGGGGGGGATTAGAAGGTTTTAATTGGGTCATTAAGCAAAAAACCCACCTGTGTAAACGGTTCAAGGGTCTAAATTTGAAAATTGGTTGCCCCACCCCCCTTAAAACTTTCCTGGGTTGTGCGGATTCAAAACCCGGGTTTAAAAAAGGGATTTTTTAAAATTAAAACGGTCATCGTGTGTGTTTTAGTCATGGGGATAAAAAAAAATTTTTGCCTTTACTGGATCGCCAAAAAGGCCCTTTTTGAACCCGGGGAAAATTGGGGGATAAAAACACTTTTACACAACCAGTACTTCCTTTTTCTAAGGGGGCACCCAACAACAATTCGAGGGGTTTTAAGTAAATTTGTCTTTGGTTTATGGAAAATTGTGAACAGATGTTTTAAGGGGATGAAAAATTTACTTTTTTGGGGTTCACAAATTGGGGGATAAAAATTGTAATTTTTTTTAAAAGGCCCCCTTTTTTGGAAAGGGGATAAAAGGAAGGTTGGGGGGGCAAAAATTTATGGAAAATTGCATTTGGGGTTTTTAATTTTAAAGGTTAAAGGGGGAGGGCTCTTTGTTATTTAAAAAAAAAAAAAATTTTTTAAAAATGTTTATTTTTTTTTCTTTTTTTTTAAAGGGGAAAATTTTTATTTTCTATTTGGGTTTTTGTATTTTAAATTGGTGTGGGGGTGTGTGGGCTTAGTTGAAAACAGGGGCGGGCAGTATTGTAAATGGGATTTTAGGATTTTTTAACTTTAATGGGGAAGTTTCCCCGGCGGGGAAAATTTGGTAGTACTTTAATTTTGAAAGGGGGAAATCCCATATTTAAATTAAGGAAAAATTTAAACTCTTAAAAAGGGCCAGTTTTTGGGGAATGGGTTTGGTACTTTTTTTAATTTGGGGTATTTTTTTTGATCTAAAAAAAAAAATTTCTTTTTTTAAAAGGGAAAAGGTTTTGGGGGGGGGGCAAACCCTTTATGTCTTTTTTCATTGGCTTTTTTAAAATTATTTTTTGGAAGTTTGGGTTTCAAATAAAACGGGGGTATGGGCCCAAAAGGGTTCGTAAACCAGCGGGCCTGGGGGGAGGTTTTTTGGGGGTTTTAACATAGGGGGGTTAAAGGGGATTTGGATTTGGAATTTTTTGGGGGTAAATTTGGGAAAAAGCGGGGGGTAAGGTTTTTTTAATAATTGGAAAAATTTTTTTAAATTAAAAAAATTGGGAACTAAATTGAACAAATTTTTAAAAGTAACCCAAGGGGGGGTTTGTTTTGGTTTCAGGGGGGTGGTTTGGGGTTTATTTTTTTTTTTTTTGCAGGAACCCTTTAAACATGAAAATTTTATTTTTTTTTTGCATTTTTGGGGCCAAGGGGGGAAAAAATTGGGGGGGTTTAAAATTTAGGGGGGGCTTTTGGATGGTTTTCACCTTTTGAAAACGGGGGTTAGGTTTGGAAAAATGGGTGGGAGATTTTGAGGGTTTTTTTTGGTATGATGTTGGGGGGAAAATAAATTTTTTTGGGTTTAATTTTAAATTTTGGCGAACCCAACTTTGGGGGAGTTTTGGGGGATATTTAAAAACATTTATTTAAATTTTTGGGGGGGTGTTCATTTTTAAATTTCTTAAATCATTGAATGAAAGAATTGTGTTTTTGTTTTGTTTTTTTAAGGGTTTTCCAAAGTGATTTTTTAATTTAGACCCCATGGGGTTTTGGATTTGGGGTTTTTGGGAAAAATTTTGGGAAATAATTTTTGGGCGGGTCAGGACTGGGGCGGTTCGGGTTTTTAATTTTTAAACCCAGGGTAATTTTTTTATGGTTTTTTTGTTTGAAATTTTCTGGGAATTTAAAAAAGTTTTAATGGTTGGAGTTTCTGTTTTTTTGGTTTTAAGATGTGTGTGCCCTTTCATTTTTTTGGCTTTTTTTCCAAAAGAAAGAGAACAAACGGGGGGGGGTTGGGTACACGGCCTAATTGGGGGGGAACAAACAAGGGAAAAAACTTTTTTATTTCAAACAATTTTTTTAAAAAAATTTATTAAGGGAATTTTTTTATTTTTTTGGAAATTGTTTTTCTTTGGGTTTTTTTTTTCCAGGGTTGGGGGGAAACCTAATTTTTTCTTTTTTTTCTTTTTTTTTTTTTTTTTATTTTAAACCCAAATTTTTTTGGGGTTTTTTAAAATTTTTAAAAAATTGGTTTAAAAAGGAATATTGGTAGGGGGGGGAATTTTTCAGTTCAAGGGGGGATCAAAATTGGCGTTTTTATTATTTAAAAAGGTTAAAAGAGTGGGGGGGTTACTTTTTTTCTTTTGTCATTTAAACTTTTAAAAAAAAAGCCAAAAGGAGTTTTGATTTTGCGGGAAGGGATTAAAAAAGGAAAATTGGAGTTTTCTGAACTTAATTAAATTTTTATTTTTAAACTACAAAAAAAAATTATTCTCCTGGTTTTTAAATTTGCCCGTGCAAAAAAAAAATATTTTTTTTTGGGAAGTTTTCATGACGGGGTTAAGGAGGAAGTTTTGGTTTTTCTTAAAGGTTTTAGGGTTTTCCAGGTAAGGAGAAATTTTGGCTTTATTAACCCGGAAAAATATTGGAAAAGGTCGGGAAAAAGGTCTTTATTCCCTATTAAAGAAAAGGGGAAAACCCTTTTAAACCGACGGTTCAAATAAAAACCCCCGGGAAGTGAGAATTTTTTATGTTGTTAAAATTATTGAATTTTGGGAATTTAATATTTCCCGGGCCTTTTTGGGAAAAAAGGGATTGGGTTTGGGGGGTTAAACCAAAAAAAGGTGAAAAACGGGTTTTTTAGATTAAATTTTGCTTGTGGTTTTTGGGGGGGGGTCTGGGAGGTTAAGGGTTGGGTTGCTACATTGGAGTTTGGGTATTTGGGAGGTGGAAAAAGGGGAATTTTTGAAAAAAAAAAAAGGGGAAAGGGGGTTCCTTTTTTTGGGGAAAACGGGCAAATTTTTTTTGGGAGGGGGGTTCCAAATACCCCCCCCCCCCCCCTTTATTTTCCCCCCCCCCCCCCCCCTTTGGAAAGGGGGTTTTAAAAGGGGAAATTTTTAGGAGGGGGGCCATTGTGGGGGTTTTGGGGAAAGGGTTTGAAGGGGGTGGTTTTAAAGGGGGGTTTTGGAGGGGGATTTTGGGTTGCAAATTTGGGGAAGGGGAAGATTTTAATTTGGGGATGGTGGGGCTTTTGACGGTTTGGGGAAAGGAATTTTTTTTTAATTGGAAAAATGGGGGTTTTTTAAGGGGCCCCCAGTTTTGAAAATGTGTTAGGCGGTTTTAAACCACTTTGGTTTAAAGGGAAGGGGGGAAAATTTTTTGTTGGAATTAAAAAAGGGGGTCGGGGGGTTTTGGGGAAAGTTTCTTTTGAAGAAAGGGGAATTTGGGGGGAACGAAGGGGTTTTAAAATTGTGGGTAGGTTTGTAAATTGGGAAAGGGAATTTGCCTCATTTTGAGGGAAGAATTTGTTTGAATTTAGGGTCTTTTGTCCTAATTTTCGTTAATTTAACTAATGGGGGTTTAAATCCCCTAAGGGGAAATCAGGGGGGGCCCAAAGGACGGGATAACTTTAAGAGTTCGGAAGGGTAGGAAAAATTGGGAAAAATTCTTCCATACCAAAAAAGGTTATTGAATTTTTAATAATTAAGGTTTTGTCGGGGGGGGAAAGGGTTTTGATTTTAATTAATGTGGGGGGGAAAAGGGGCATGGGGGTTCAAAGGATGTGGCTTGAGGGTTTTTTTAAAAATTTGGATAAAAAAAATTTAAAAGAGAAAATTTTAAAATTGGAATTTGTTTTTGTTTTGGGGGTTTTAAAAAGTTTTGGGGGGGGAAACATATTTTTTAAGAGTTTTGGGGGTTTTTTCCCCGCCGGGATGAATTTTGGGGAAATTTTTTAAATGGATTCAATTTATTTTTTGATTTTTTAAAAGAAAGGGAAAGATTTTTGTAAAGGGTAGAGAAATTTTGGGGAAAACGATCATTTTAAGGGCCGGGCTTTCCCCCAATAAATAGCCCCGGGGCAAAAAATTTCCAACGGAAAAATTTCTGGGGATTTTTTAAATGATGGGGGGGAAATTTAAAGCTAATATTTTGGTGTTTTACCTATGTTGTTTTCCTAAGTAGGGAAATTTAAATTGGAGGCAATGTAAGTTAACCCCCCGGGGCCTCTCCCAGTTGATTTTGGGTGGGTTGACCCCAAGTTAAAAGCCGCTCCTGTTTTCACCCCTTAAAACCCCGACGATGCCAAAACCCCAAAGGGGAAAAAAAAAAAACCCTGCGGTGGGGTGGGCCTTTTTGGTTGAAATAAAAAAAAATCAGTTCTTTCCGAAAATAGCGAAATTTTAATTTTTTGGGTTTCCCGGGTTGAAATTTCCCTGTAAAAATACCCGTTTCCTAGGAACCCTCGAAAGGGGTAAGGGTAGGTCACTGAAAGGGGCAAACAGTGGGCCCCCCTTTTGGGCCCCCTTTTTGGAGGGGGATTGGTGAAGAGAAAAAAAGGGGGGTTTTTGCACGTCCCTCGGATTCTTGTAAATGCGGATAAAAGGCCCGAAAGGCCCCCGAAAATTCCCATGGGTTTAGGACCACAGGGACCCACCCCCATCGAACTTTTGTCAAAGGGCCCTTTTCGGCCCCCAAATTTATTTAAGACAGGGTTTCCCCCCCGGGGGGATGTGCTTGATCCACCCAAAAACCGCCAAAAACCTTTCCTAATTTTCCCCAAATGTGATTTTTCCCTTGATAAAACCCTTTTGTGGGGGCCCCTATCAAAAAGGCCTTAACTCTGCAAAAACGGTGGGCCAAAATTTTTTGACAAAATTTTTTTGGTCCAGTCTTTGAGTATTGGGCCTGAAATAAAGGCCCGGGTGGGGGGATTTTTCCCCTTTTTTTTGGTTTTCCCACTTTAATAAAAGCTTTTTTTGTTTTCGGGCCTGATATGCCCTTTTTTTGAAAAACCAAGTTGTAGTATTTGGTGAAAGGGTTTTGGGGCCAATTTCGTCTACCCAAATTTTACCTTCCCCCCAAAAAACCCATGGGGCCCCGGTTTTGTTCCCCAGGTTTCACCTGTTTTTTCGCTTTCCCGTATTCCCTTTTTCGTAATTTCTGAGTTAAATTTTTTCCCCTTTGTGAGTGGGGACATGGGAGTTTTAATTTTGAGAGAAACATTGCTTCTTTTCCCTTTTCATAAGGCCAGGGGGGAAAGGGGGGGTGTAAAAAGCCTCTAAGGGGCCCTGTTAATTTGGGGCCGGGCCCGGGGTTTATTTTCCCCCTCGGTTAAACGCATACCCGTTATGTGGGAAAGGGGTTATATTTTTTTCCCCTTTAGGACCCCCTTGAAAAGGAATTTTCCCAGTTTTTATTACCGTACCTAAAGAGGTGGATGGAGGGGGGTTTCGATAAAGCTCTTCTCTGCGTTCCCCAAATGTCAAAACCCCTCTTTTTTGATTCCATTTCACCCTGTTTTCGGTTTTAACTATTGAGCTGAAAAGATCTGTATGTAGAACCCCCTGCCCCTGGCCTCCCAAAAAGATTCAGTCAATTTCGTTTGTGTAGGGTTTTATTGCTATGATTTTTCCCCTCAGGACCCCCTTTAGAGTTGCCCCAAATAAAGAAGGGTTTGAGCGGTTTTGGGCCCCGTTTTTTTTCACAAACTCATCCCCCACCCCCTTTTGCTTTTCTTTCGAAAAAACGTCCTTTTCCCAAATAAGGGGAAATTTCCCGATGAAAATTTACCCTTTGGGGGAAACTTCCACAAGGTTTAGAGTGATTGGGGTAGAATTTTGATATAAGAAAATCCAGGAAATTGGGGGTCCCCGACCGGTTGCATAAGTTGTTGATACTAGAAAATAATTAGTCTCGACCCTGGAAAAAGGGGGACGGGGGAATTAAAATGTATATTTTCCCCGCCATCTGGGTTCCCCCTCCTCCAGCAATTATTTAAGTTTTTTTGTTTTGGAAATGCCTTGGGCTTTTTTTTTTGTCCCCCCTTTTAACTATGGTAGGAAAAAGGGAAACCCCCAAAAACGAAACCCATCTTTGGGGTCTACCATTAAATTCATTCACCCCCCCCTACCTGATACAGGGAATTCAGCTCGGGTTTTTGCCCTAAATTACGAAAAAAAAATGGGGTAAATTTGCGAGTTGGGACCAAAACACCCTTAAACAAGTAATTTTTTTTCTCCCCCCTTTTTTGGTTAAGTGCGAAAAAACCCTTTCCCTGTGGACGGGAGAAATTGGGACAAAGGGGGAATTTTTTTTTCAAAGAGGGTTTAAATCCGTTTTCCCTTTTCCGAGGGGGACCCCCAAAACATGTCCCACCCCGAGCCCCTTCCCCTCCCCTTAAAAGGGGTCCTATGTAGGTGAGTTCCTGCAGGAAAAGCGAATCGGTTTTGCCCAAGTAGATGTTAAAATTTTCTTGTTTATTTTTTGGGGGAAAGGGGGCCCCCTTTTCATTCCCAAAAGAAAATTCCCATGTTTTGGGGACTTAAAGGGGGAGCAAAATGTACGGGGGATAAGGGCCGCCCAAGGCGGTAGGCACAGGGGGGTTTTAGGCTTTTGTTGTATGCTGCCTGGGTTTGGGGGTGAATTGACGAGAGGAGGGAGCCACCCTTTTTAAAAAAAATAAAGGTTTTTAAAATTTAAACAAAAAAAGACTTTCACCCGGGCCCGTATATGGAACGCTATAAGGGAAAAGGGGAGGGGGGTTAACCCCCCTCCCCCCTTTCCAAAAAGGTTAAATGGACCTCCTTTTTTTTTGCCCAGAGGGGTGAGGGCACCCGATACCATCTTAGTGCCCCTTCCCCCCCCCCATGCCCGTTGTTAGCAAATTTAAAAATTTTCCCCCTGTCAAGCTGTCCCGACCCCGGGGGTGTAGACAACAAAAGGATACCCCATGCTGTTGAAAGTTCCAAGTCCCCCTAGCCACCCCTTAAAATAAGAAGATTTAAATTTTGATTTAAGGGGCCCCAAAAAGGGTTTGGGCTCACCCCAAACCTTCCGGGGTCCCCCTGGGTTTAAGGGGGGGGGGGGGGGTTTTTTTTACCAAAAGTTTGGGGGCCCCCAGTCCCCGATCGATTCCCTCTTATCCCCTTTAACGGGGACGATTTCGGTGTGAAGGGGAGGGGCAGGGGGAAAAGGTGCTCTGTTCCTCCCAGGTTTGTCTTTTCCCACGCCCGGGGAATTTTGTTCTGAGCCTCCCCCCCCCTTTTTTCTATTTTGGGGTGGGGCCCCCAGGGGGGTGAACTTTTAGCAAAATTTCCCGCAGGTCTGCCCCTGCTTCCCTGGGGGGTAAAAATTCTGGGAGGACCTTTGGATTTGAGCTTTTAGGGTTCGGGGATAAAAAGTTGAAAACGAATTTTCCCTTTTTAAAAACCCGTACAAAGCTTGCTGAAAGCCTCCTTCGTTTTGAATCCGCTGAAAGTCCTCAAACAAAAGCACTTTGTTTTTTTCCCCGGAGGGAAAAGGGGGGGCCTAATTTTCCCGGGACGGGGCTCAGGCTTCCTTTTTTCGTTGTAGTCTAGGAACTTCATTATAACTGTGCGCTGCTTCTGCCTGGTGCGTGGGTCAGGTGGCTGAGTGCGGGTATCCTCTGGGCCTATTCTGTGTGCTCGTTCGATGCGGCAGGGGTGTCTGATGCCCAGGGCCCTCGGTAGTGCATCTTGGCAGATTTCTTGCAGCGCCCCCTGCTTAAAGACTTCAGGGAGCCCCACAATTCTTAAGTTGCTCCTCCTGGAGCGATTCTCTAGATCTATGCGCTCCTGCTGTGTTAACTGAGCCTGAGCGCAGATCTTTAATTTGGCCTGTAGGGCACTAGTGTCAGTCTCTAAATCATTCACTCTCGTTCCAGTTCTGTAATTTGTGAGGAGTGAGCCTGTAAGTCCTGCTGTAGCTTGTATAAAGAGGCCTGTACTGTGGACTCTAGGGCCGCTTGTAGGTCCGGTGCTATCTGTCTAGCCACCTCAGTAGCTAATAGCTTATAGTCTATGGCTGCTGCCAGGTGTCCCCCTGTAGCTGCAGGCGTGTTTGGGGGGCCAGAAATAGCGGGTATACCCACATTATCCGGGTTTCCCATGTCCTCCTCACCCTTGACCTGAGTGCCCGGGTCTTCAGCAGCTGCAGGCTGCGTGTCGCGCTCTGCGCACGGGTCCAGCGCCATCTTGGGAGCCGCGTGGAGCTGGGCGCGGGAGTCGCGGGACCGAGGAGTGCTTCTGAGGAGGTACCTTTCCATCCGAAAAGGCACCCGCTGTGGTCCGGAGTGTCACCGCGGGCTTAACAGGGCGGATGGGCGCCGCGATTCGCGGCTAATGCAGGTCTGCGGCAGGTAGGAGCGACGAGCTCAACAGCTCACATCCTCACTCGGCACCCGGGAACCGGGAAGTCGAAGCAAATCTTGTAGGGGAAAACCCCCTTTAAAGGGGAATGGCAATTAGATGTTCCATATTTTACACATCCAATGATATGTAAGAGCCCTGTTGGATATTTGTTAATTTTATTCTCTATCCTTTTGTTTCCCCAGCATACTGCCGGGGTTTTGGCCCTTTATTTAGTTTAAAGAAAATTTTCCCAAATGCATCTTTAAAAATAAGCCCGGGCCCAGAGGGCTGTAGGGCGCCCCAAAAATTTTTATGGGTGCCATAATATGGTTCTGTATGATGCTGTATAATAAGGCATTTTCCTTGGCTTCTTTTGAGTATAGGTTTGTATATAACCGCCAATCGGAGAATAAGGAAAAAAAAAGCATTGGTGCAGTTTAAAGCGTGCAGTAGTGCAAAATAGCATGAGACACAGTAGAATGAAACTACTAGTACCCACTAGGCTCTGATGCTGCTGTACTCTGACCATAGCTGTGGCCTAATGAAGCAGAACTAAAAAGCAGTCAAATCATATAAATTTTCAAAAAAATGCTATAATCCATTATTTGGGCCTTTTTGGCGGTTTTTCATAGATTTAAAACTATAAGTCTCAAGGTAAATAAAATTGACAACAAACCTGTTATTTTCCTAAAAAACGTGGAATAGACTTTTTGGGGGGCAATTTTCAGCTTGACATTCCTCACACCGTGCCGTTACGCGCAACACGCCTTGAGTGTGTCACTTCCCGCTTTACCCTCCCTTGGGAGAACTACCTTCATCTAATGCAGTGGGCCACCTCCATCTCCAGAACAAACAACTGGTGTCATATATTGTAAAGACGTTTTATAACCCATTGTTTGCAATTTACATTCAATGTCCTATGCAGGCATTTGAATGTTACAGATTACAGGTTCCCGTTTTTAGGGGATGGGAAACTATATCCTAAAGCCATATCACCCCTTGCCAATGAGTATTTGGCAAGAATGATTTTAATAGGCACCAAACAAACGCTGGGGAAATATTAACCCCATAGCTGTGTAAGTGCTTTCACTGATTATGCTTTGGCACATTTTTTTTTCTTTTTGAAGTTGCTATCTTATCAGATAATTCTGAAAACTGAACATTTAGCATTTAAAAAAAAAAATGTTGATTAGTAGTATAACTTAAAGGGGTGTTTCAAGTCCTAACATTGCTCATTTTCCATTGTGGTATAAATAGAAGACGCATACTTACCTCCCACACACTCCCCGTTCACTCTGTGTACAACACAGAAGCATTGAAGATCCATCATTCATCCGAGCCGCAGCCAATCACAGGCCACATGCACATGACCTTATGACGAAATTTGGGGCTTGAAACCCGCACCTAAATGATGGGACGTTCACTTTTTACTTCCCGGGGTTGACCGCACCAGCAGTTGGGAGCGTTCCGGAGGTGGGTATGAGTCTTCTCTTCTTTTTTCTTCTCTTTCCCCCCGGGACAACCCGTGTAATATTAGGGCTTGGAACATCCTTCTAAATGTATGTTTGTTGCTTGTGTACCACCCTACATGTGTTTTAATAAAACTATTTATATGTTCATCAATTCCATGTGTAGCTCCTCTGTATGAATGATCACAGTTCAGCTTTCATTTTCTAAAAAAAATCTTGTGTTTTGCTGCATGCTGTTCAGAAAGTGTGTTCATTCCATATAAAAAAGGAACAATTTTGGAAGGATTTGAACACCAGCACCCTCAATGCAGTTTCCCCCCCCCAAAACAGTTCATTTTTCAGATCTCCCACAGAATGCACCGCATTAACTCCTTTCCCCCAAACAAAACGGGCATAATAATATGGCTCTACCTTTTGTCCCTCTTTGCCTTCTGAAAGCCATAACTGTTTTTACTTTTCCACCTACATAGACACGTGGGCTTTTATTCTGCGGGACAAGTTTTACTTTCTAATGGTGTTATTCATATAACCATAGAATATAACATAACAATTGTAAGTGGGGCAAAATGTGAAAAAAAAAAAAGTACTTGGCCATGTTTGGGGGTTTTTTTTTTAATTTTTTTTAGGCATTCATTCTTTGGTAAAAATTGTGTTCTACAGGTTGATACGTATCTGACAATACCAAACATGTATGGTTTTGGTGCAGTAAAAAAATTTCAAACATTTTTTATTTTTAAAAATTTGAGCCCAAATTTTTGTGGACCAATAATTTTTTGTACAAAACCCCTAGGGAAAACATCATGGGGGGTGCTTTTTTTTTTGGGGGCTGAATGTCATTTTTTTGCTAGCATTGGGGAATGCAGCAATTTTTTCACTTTTTTTTAAATTTTTAGGGTGTCGCACTTTTTTTCTTCTACGGTGTTCAGCGTAGGGGGTAAATGAGTTATATTTTTATAGAGGGGACTTTTCGACGCGGCGATACCAAATATGTCACTCTTAATACTTTTTTTTTTTTTACCTTCAAAACTTTATTTCTTTTACTTTTAACATTGAGTCCCCCTAGAGCACGCCCACTAGGGGGCGCGATCTTTAATAAGCCTAATTTATTGCATAGACAATGCTTTAAAAAGGAGTTGTCTCTTTTTCCACTTCACCCTGTCAGTGTCCCTGTAATTTTTACTGGGGCGGCTTCTTGGCTGCTCTTTTTTCCCCCCTTCCCCCCCCCCTCCCATCAGCACCAGCAGGGCTACGTAACTTCTATACAGAGGGGGGGGGAGGGGGTTTTTGCTCTCAGAGTTCACCCTGTGTGTCCTCCCTAGGTCCTGTTGAGAGGGGGGCTGATCTTGAGTGTAGAGAAAGGTGAAGGGGTTGCTAATAGACGGAGGGAGCATTGTTCCTTACCCCTCTTGCTTACAATTTTCCCACATTCCAGCAACAAAAAGGGGCAGTGTTACTAACTCAGGATTCTCACTAATACGGAGAACAAAATATTCCATGCCTGTCTGTACAGTATTATATAGTCACGTTCCAAAGACATATCTTTTTATAGTAACAGACAGGGTCACTGCTGTCACACCATCGTGTAAGAGCAGAGGAAGAAGGCACACCAGGGTTTTAACCCAGGCAGTAAGGCACAGACGCCAGAGTCCTCCCCCCACCCCCAAAAGTTCTGTGCGGGAGGGGCCCCTCTCTCCGACCTGTCTTCAAAGGTGATGAGTATTCAGACCTCAGCCAGTAAATAAGGACAACAGGTCAGTACAAAAGGAGATTTTAGAAGGTATGTATAATTAACAGGGTAGCTCAAAACCCAGTAGGACTTTGTAATGAACATATATTGCAAAGCTGCTTTTTTTTTTAAAGATCTTTAATTAAAAAACCCAAATCATTGTACGAGAAAACCCCTTTAAGGTTGCCAAATGGCAGTTTCTCCATTTAATCCTGGGGCGGAAATTCAAAACATGGCCGATGGAACCCCTTACAAGGCCCCCCCCCCATTGCCATGTTCAGCGATCGGATTCCCGCAGTTTTCCTGCTTGGGCGCCGTTCGCAGTGAGGAACGGTGCACGGCACCATTTCTCATTCATTTAGACGCCGCGGCCATCTTTTCCGCGACATCTAAAGGTCTAAACGGGGCAGGCGGCACGCCCCCCCCTGCGCTGTAACCGCCGGGGTGTTGCTGAAATTTTTATTAAACACCCGGGGTATGACGGGATCACAGGCGAACCCGCTTAAAAAGCCGTTTTCCAGCTTTTAGGATGTATGGAAAAAACGCCTATTGGGGTTTGGGAAAATTAAATTAAATCACCTGTGCAATGCTAAGGAAAGCCAGAGAACATGACCTGTTTGTGGGTGTTGGGGACCCCTGCTCTGATGGATGTAGTCATCCTCACTTTGTTTGGGACTCACCAACTCTTGGAAAGCAAAAAGGATCAGCCAATCAGAATTGCTCCCGCATAAGCCCCTTTCGGGGTATTTTTTCCCCCCATGAAGCAAAGCTTACGGTGGGTGCGGGGGAGAGGGGAACGGTGGTCTCCTTGGGGAGAGGCACCATGTAGGGGTGTGAGAGTTTAATATTGCACCGCATGGGCAATTGCATATAGGAAGACAATATGGGGGAAAAAGCTGAATGTCCCAGCACCCCTTGGGGTGTATCCTCAATTTGCTTTTTGACCCCCTGAAAAGGCTGTATGCAGATGAGCCATTATTGAGGGAAAAGACCGGAATCTTCACAAAGAGCGGGATTGTCGAAAAGTATGAGTTTAATGGGGCCGAATGCACATATCGCGGGTCGGGGGTTTACTGGTTTCTGGGGGGCTGGGGAAAATCCAACTTCAGGTCCCATTGACACCCAAAGAAAAAAAGCTAGAGGTAGGTGGTGGGGCCCTTTAAAAAAAATTTTTCCCGGCTTAGGTCAAAAACCAAAAATAAAGGCCTCCCAAGGGAAATTTTTTTTTAAAAATCAAAAACCGAAAGGGAGTGGGGGATTAGACAGTTGGAAAACGGCTCAAAAAAATTGGTGCAAGGAAGGAGAATTTGGGTTTTTTGGAGAACGGGCCGATTCCGTCTTAGTACAGACTCTATCTAAGGAGGGCCGCAAAAAAAATGGGGGGGGGGGCATTTAAAATTGGGGGAAAAAAATGGTTGGAAGGTTGGAGGATTTTTAAACTAGGACTTGGAGGGGGAGGCAATACAACGAAAGTGTCAAGATGAGACTGGAATTGCTTTAAATCAGGGGGTGAGGGGGAAGGGGTATAGCTCGTTAAAAAAACGGGGATAAAAGAAAAGAAAACAGAAAAACTTTAAAATTTATGCTGACCAAGCCAGGAATCTCACCAACAAAAATTAAAAAACTAGAATTATTTATTTCTAAAAAAAATAAAATTTGGGGTAAAGGGGACTGGGGTGGGTAAAGCTACGACGGGGGGGTTAACTTACAGGGTTAAAAATTTATGTTAAAGAAAAAAATTTGGGGTTCTATCTCACTAAAAATTAACAAAAAATAATTTTTTTTTAGCAAAAAACAAAATTAAACAAACACCAACAAAAACAAAGTACGAATAATTACAAAATAATAACAAAAGGGGGAAAAAAATAAAAAAGGGCCCCAGCGTAAATAAGATCACAGGTATAAAATAGACATAAATACTATTGCACATACAAAAAACCCTAAAAAACCCTAAAGTTACAAAAAAAAATTATAGTGTGATAAAACTACAAGCTTTTGGTTACCACAAAGAATAAAATTTAACATATTAATCAAAATACCTTAATTTTTTTTTTTTGGTTTTTTTACCCAAAAATTTATACCCCAAGGCACACAATTTTATAAAGGGGCCAAAAAATTATTTTATATTCTCCTAAAAAAAATGGTAAAATAATAAATCAGGCATTGAAAAAGTTTTGGGGGACCCCCCCATTAATTTAATCATTTTTGTTCTAAAAAATTTTTTGTTTGCAAAAGCCATTTTTAATTTGGGTATATCTAATAATTTGGGCAACGTATATTTCGGGGTTTAAAAGAGGTTTATTGACTAACAAAAATGTGAAAGCATTAAACCAAATTTTTTGCAAAAATTTTTACCTTTAAAAATTTTTTTTAAATTTGAATACTCCTAACTATTTTTACTTTTTTGAAAACCCCTTGTTTTTTAACCTCACGAGCTTTGAACTTCAAGCCAGGGGGATCCAAATTGGAAAAAAGGGTTTTAAGGTGGCCTTGCGTTGTTTCTCCCTTTTTTGTGAAGAGTGGTCATGGGCCCCTTTTAAAAATTAAATGATTTTTTGGGGGTTTTTCAACTAGTTGTTCAGGGGAAGGAATAAAAAGTTTTTCGAGTTTTAACCTGTCGTTTCCCCCCGGAGGAACTGTGGAAATGGGGGCCACAGGGACAGTTTTTTTTAAGCCCAAATTTGGGAAAAAAAAAATAAAAAAAAGAGAAAAAAAATGGGGAAAAAGTAAGGCCCACAGACCACCTGCAAAGACTGCAGCATCTCTTGCTGCAGATGGGGTCACTGGCATCGGTCAACAATACAGAACTTTGCACAAGGGGGAAGCTGTATGGAAGAATGCGAAAGAAGCCCTTTCTGAAAAGCAAGCCACAAAACGAGTCCCTGAGGTATCAAAAGCCCTTGGGGAAAGCCGCTTTTATTTTGGGAAGAAGTTCTGTCCCTTTTATGAAACAAAGGGTTGGTTTTTCTGGTCATACATAAAGGGGTTTTCATGGCGCCCCAAAAACACAGCATTCCCCCAAAAAAACACGCTCCCACTGAAAAAAATTTTGGGGAGGTTCCATCATGCTTTGGGGCTGTGGGCCAATGGGCAAACGGGAATCTTTTTAGAGTTGGGGTGCATGGATTAACCCATTCAAAATTTTTCAAAAAAATTTCAAATTTGAAGTTACGTCGGGGTGGATTTTCAGGGGAAGACAATGTCCAAACCAGCTCCAAATCTAGGATTCATCCCGGGAAAAATTTACAAGTTCTGGGTGGCCCCTCCCCGCCCCAGACCTGAATATCATTGAACTCGGGGAACTTTGAAGGGCTTCCATGCCGGCACCATCAAACTTAACTGAACTTGAATTGTTTGTAAAAAGGAATGGTCAAAAAATACCTTCATCCAGGAAACCAGGAACTGATTAAAAGCCACAGGAAGCGGCTAAGGCTGTTTTTTTTGAAAAGGAGATCTACTAAATATTAATGTCACTTTTCTGTTGGGGGCCCATACTTTTTTTTTTTTTTTTTACCGGTCAAATTTTGGTTTAATGCATATTTGGGACATTTTGTTTGTACAATAAACCTCATTTCAATCCGGGAAAAATTTCGTGTCCCCTCATTATTAGATAATCAAATGGAAAGGTGTTGCAAACCCCAAATATTTAAACTTTAAAAATATTAAGATTAAAGGGGGCCAAAAACTTTTTTCATATGACTAAGTAACATTACCCAAGAATTATGTGGTGGGGGGTCATAAGTTCCGTCCGACGGTTTCGCCAAAAAAGCTTTTTTCAGCGGAAAAAGACTCATTGCCCCGTGGGTTTATATAATTTTAAACAAGATTCCCACACCCCGAACTCACCCCAATTACAGTGCCTTAATGGGGGTCCGTGCCGCGAAAACCAGTGGGGCCCCTGCCCACTCGCCGGCAGCTGGGCCCACTGGCATGCGCCGGGTGCGCATTTCCGGTCCCAAAGGACGAGTAACATAGACTTCGGAAGGGGGGAAAAGACACGTCCCAACGGCCCCAAAAGCCCCGGGCACCCAATAAGGCATTAAATAATAATCCCCATTAAAGGAATATCAGAAAAAAATCTTCCTATTACTGCAAATCGTGCGAGTAAACAAAGTGCAATGTGTTTGAAAAAGTGTAAATATACCTAAAAACCAATTGAAAACAAAAGTGAAAAAACAAAAAGTGCCAAATAATGAAAAAAAAATTGTGGGAAAGTGACGATTCTTATATAATATAAAAATAAGGTACATTGCTGAAATGTTTTTAAAAAAAGATAGTATTATAATTAAAAAATATAAATGAAAGAAAAAAACATCAATATCAAAACCATGAAGTATAAAATTTAAAAAGCAATAAAAAAAAATTAATTCTATATTTCCTAAATGGGGTTAGTGCCGTATGCAGAGATAAACGAGACAGGTGTTAGTCACATCAGTATCAATGGACATCACGCATCTGTGAAAATTAAAAATACAATGATTAAAAAAAACTACACAAACAATTATCATACACACAATGAATCAAAAGAAGATTAAAAATGCTACAACGGTGAGATCAAAGAAAAGATGCAAAGCTTAACTTTTCGTTCAGGCCAAAAGGAGACATGGTTTCACATTGCCTCCCCGAATACCACAATGGACACAATCAATTTCTACGACTTTAAATGAACTAGGATTACAATCATGAAATTGAAAAAAATGTTTAGGTATCGTTTTTAAAGATGATGGATCCTGACAATTTTTTGCGGCCAAAATATCCCTCACATGTTCCATTACCCTAATCCGTAGCTCACGAGTTGTAAGACCCACATAGGATTTTGAACATCCACATGTCGCAAAATAGATGAAATTTGTAGTACTACAGGAGATATATTGCAAAATTGTAAAGACTTTTAAACCTGACACAGATTGAAAAGTAGTGGCACGAACCAAGTTTTGACATGCCAAACAATCGCCACAAGGGAAAAAGCCTACTCTTGGATTAGACGTTCCGAAAATATTCTTTTTTTCTGGAACATAATGACTCCTGGTCAATAAATCTTTCAGATTTCGACATCTCTTTGCTGTCATCATAGGGGCATCTGACAAAGATTGTCTGAAACATGGTTCAGTTTGAAGAATTGGCCAATGTTTTTTCAACATTTGCCTCATGGTGGACCAATGGGAGTTGAATGTAGAAACAAAACGTACATTATCATCTACAGATCTTTTGGAAGAATTATTTAGTAATAAACATCTCAGCGTTTTTTGGCCCTCAAATATCCTTTACTAATAACTCTACCACTATATCATCTCTCTCTGAAGCGAGCCTTTAAATCAGCAGACTGCGATTCAAATTTTTCTTCCAATGAGCAAATCCGCTTCCTCCTTAGGAATTGACCAATCGGGACGGCCTTGATAGTAGAATAATTATGAAAAGAGGATGCGTGTAACAAGGAGTTGACAGACGTGCTCTTCCTGAAGACATCAGTCTGAAGATAGCCATATTGATCAGCCTCAATAACCAAATCCAAAAAAAAATCAACTTTTCTACTATTGTATTTGTATGTCAATTTAATATTCATGGAATTCTGATTTAATTGACCCATGAATTTGAGTAAACAATCCTCAGAACCCTGCCAGAGGAAGAGCACGTCGTCAATATAACGCATCCAGCATTGCACCGGTTCGGCGACATGTGCCCCATCGCCATGGAATATCATCCTCTCCCAAAATCTGAGGAAGAGATTCGCATACGAGGGGGCACATGCCGCCCCCATCGCGGTGCCATGTTTCTGTACATAAAAAACATACTTAAACACAAAAAAATTGTGTTAAAATAAATTGCAAAAGTTGTAAAATCAAATCACATAAATGGTCGTCCAGATTGCTCATCTCAAGGAAGAAGCGGACAACTCGAATCCCATCTTCATGTCCAATGCTAGTAAAAATGACTGCAACACCGTAACCAAAACATATCTGGGAAATGTGCCCACAACTCGTCCAAGGAATCCATTTGCCCTTAAAACAAAAGAGGGTAAGTTTCAACCGGGGGTTTTCGGGAAAAAAATCAACAAATTGCATAGGGACACAAATCCCCCATCCCCAAACTATGGGACACCGGAGGATCATCAATGAAATTTGTGAACCCTTAGGAAGGAAATATTTTTTGGAATCTTGGGAAATTTTTAAAAAAAACGAAAACCCTTTCTAAAACTTTCTTGGGTATAATACCCTTACTTTGTGCTCTTTCTAAAATATCAAAAAGTTCAGGTGAAAAAGACTGCACTGGGTTACAGGGCAATCTTTGATATGAGCAAAAGATAAAGTCAGCTCACCTACAATGCAGGCTGGTACCCCCCAAAGTACGCACTCCCACTGCTCCAGGCTGCATAGTCTATTGATTTGTTTCCATAAACATAATAGGAACAGCGCACACAGAAACCCAAAAATGAAATAAATCAATATTTTTTGGGCACAAAGTTAAAAACCCAATGGGAGGGCTAAATGAAGACAAAAAAAAAGCACAAAACTTGTGGGAGACCATGTACAGTACAACTCAGGGGACCCCCAAATGGGACTAGATACCCCCATCACGGGTGAATCTGGTGATGTCTTGGTGGGAGACCATTACATTTTTTTCTGTTGAAAACCCCCTTTGGGTGACCGCATTTCTGGTCCCCAGATACATCTGATATCCTCCAGCGGGTGGCGATGTATCTCCCGTACCGGGACTTTGTTGGGATACAGCTTTTAAATTTTTAAATCTTGCTTTTACATTTCACTTTAAACCCATCTCCCTTTCCCTTTTGGATCTCATGTTACAGGGGTTCCAGGGTTCAAATTGTTTCCACATCACTTTTAAAAAAAGTACAGCAGGAAACCCCGCCATCTTGTTTTACAAGAGACCACCCAAAGCACACCCATCGTCACCCCTGTTGGGGATGACACGGAAAAAACGAAATTTGTAGTGAAAGCAGACAATGAAAAGAATGTGCTAAAAATATGCACACATCTTAAAAACAGAGGTTTTTCCAGGATGGCTCTGAACAGAGCGTCAAACATTGTAGCCAAAAAACCCAGACCCCCCTTATTGATCCCACCAATAACAGTAAAAAAATCAAAACAATTCTTCTCCCTTTTTAGTATTTTTTAAAAACATCAAACAATTTATTCAGACAGGGGCATTATCTATAAATACTCCAAAAGTTTTAAAGGAAGACGTATTGTAGGTGAAATTTGGGTGAGGGAATCAGGGTGGTTACTAAAGATCTTTAACCCTAGCTATTTTTTTCGTCGGGGGTTGCACGGGGAAATACACCTGTTACATCATTTGGGTTTTTTCGGGGTTGGGTCCCATCCAACAAAATGTGCAGTTTTTGACTTCCAAGAAAAAAAAATTTTGGATTGGGAACAGAAGAAACACTATAACTCAAACAATCAAAACTGCAACTCGATGCGGTTAAAATGACGCTTGTTGCAGCTTGTGTAATTGATGTAGAGCTCCACAATTTTAAAAACTCAAAACAGGTTTTTTTGAACATTTTAGGGATTATCTAAAACTACGGAACGTGTCCAGTCCAATGTACCAAGCACTTTTTGGAGTTCTGGTGGGAAAACCACGCACTCAAAGTGTTTGGGATTTAAAAAATGTTAAAAAGCAAGAGAGGGGAAACTTAGAAAAAAACTAAGAGATAGGGAAGCTTTTTGGATTATTTCTTTAAATACTGTGGTCCCATATGGTTTGAATTTAAAAAGGGAAGTTATGTTTCATTATTAGTGTTTTTTCCCCTTTTTTTCTCCAATCTCCATTTTTTCAGGTGTGTTGTTGTTTTACAGCCATGTACATCTTTGTGTATCTATGGTTTTCAGGTATGCCTGTAGTATTGTTAAGTATAGTCCATGCAGTAATTACATTACATTGTTACACATTATACTGTATATACGTTACATTTTTTATATACATATTTTTGCTTCAACCACATATGTTTCATGGCTTTTTTGCTGTTTTTTTGTTGTCTTTTGTTTTTTGTTTTTGTTTCAGTGTTTGTTATTTTGCTTTGTTTTTATTTTGTCGTTTGTGTTTGTCTTTGTTTGTTTTCCATGCTCAGAGGTTTCTCTTTTGTGATTATATACTGTTTTTAGGATTGTGAATGTTGCATTGTTCTTGTCCAGTGTTCCTGGATGTGCCGTTTTCAATTGTATATACATTCACTCAGGCATAAGTGTCATTCATATGTGTGTTCCGGGACTCTTTTGCCCTTACCAGCTTTAGCAGTCTTATTTTCTTTGCGCATGCTCAAATGTTTTCCTTGCGGCGCTACACCACTTCCGGTTTGCGCGGCGCGTCGTCATTTCCGCGTTTGCAGGACATTTTCTGTGTTGCACGCCGGGAGCACTGAACCAGGTATCTACAATTTTCTTATTGTTTTAATTTTTTTTTTAGAAACTTTTTTTGTTATAATGGTATACTGTCTTTTTTCATTTTTGCACGACTAAGGGGAAAGATTTGCCCGAAAAGCTTTTAAAAATTTGCAAAGGGCTTTTTCTATTTGTTTCATTTATCCTCCTTTGGCTTTTTAAACTTTAAATGCCAATAATTTTTGATCTTTATTTCATTTTGGACTACTTGTGTGTGCTTTTCTTTTTCATGTTTATCAAATCTTTGATATGCTCCTTATCCCTTTTGTTGTCAAAATGCCCCCTTTTTCCAAAATTTGGGGCCACTGGGAAGATCCCCAATTTTTTCCTCCCTTATCCGCTGTTTTTATATACTACATTGTATATGATTGAAAAATTTCTTTTAAAAAAATCCCGTTAAATTTGGGGGGTTAGATAATCATTCCTCCCCTTTTTTTAGAGATCTTCCCCAAAAACCCCTAGTTATAAAACCCCAAAAGATCTAAACCCTGGGGGGCATATGGACAAGGGAGGAAACCTCGTAGATCTGGGCAGGACACATTTGGGGAATTTTTCAGGAGTTGGAATCTCTTGTTCCATCTATTTTGCGACATGTGGATGCTAAAAATTTCCTATGGGGTTTTTCAACTCGTGACTAGGATTGGGGGAAAGGAAAAACATGTGGGGGGATATTTTGGCCGCAAAAAATTTGTCAGGATCCATCATTTTTTTAAAAACGATACCTAAAATTTTTTTAAATTTTTCTTTGATTGTAACCCCAGTTAAATTTAAAAGGTCGTGGGTTTTTGGGGATTGTGGTATTCGGGAGGCAATGTGAACAGTTTTCTTGAAACAAAAAAAATGTAAAGGGTTATTTTTTTGGGAAATACCATTTTCTCCTTTTTTGGGGCCTGAAGGGAAAATTTAAAAGTTTTTTGAAATCATTTTTTTTGATCTAAACCGTTGTAGCTTTTTTTTAACCCTTCCCTTTTGATTCATTGTGTGTATGATAATTGGTTGTGTAGTTTTTTTAATCATTGTATTTTTAATTTTACAGATGCGTGATGTCCATTGATACTGATGTGCAGGGGCGTGGGCTGGGCCCAAGGAAATTTTTCCCCGGGGGCCAACCCCCCGGAAATCCGCCGTCCCCCAAATTTCCTCACTCGATCGTGTTTTCCCTGGGGGGGCCGACAATCTATTTAACTGTTTGGGGAGTCCAGGGGCCCATACAGCTTGGGCCTTTTCTTCAGTGAAAGGGCAGGGGGGAGGGGACTGCCCCGGGGGGGCCGAGGGGCTTAGGAGGGAGGAAGGGGCGTCGTCCACTGGGCCCCTGATTGTCGGGGCCCCCAATTTTGGCTGCGGGGCCCGCATTTAAACAAAAGGCCCCCGGAAACATTCGGGAAGTTCAGCAGCCCCCTTCCCCCAAACGGGAGAGGGACCCCCCGCCCCCTGCTGTGCCCCCGGGCCATCTCCTGCTGAAACTGCTTTCCCCTTATGGCTTAAAACACCAGCAGCTCCAGCGGACCCCAATATAAATGGAGGTCTCAATTGAGTGAGTACCCTAAACTGTAGGACCAGGCTAGATAGTATTATAGGGTGAAACAACCTGAATGTAAACTGTATAAAGTATGTGTGTATAAGGGGTTGTATAGTGTGTATTGTGTGTGTGTGTATATTGTCTCTGTATACATTGTGTGTATACATGTATGTGTGTATACAGTTCTGTATATATGTGTGGTTACTTTTTTTATACATTTTTTGTGTAAAAAAGTGTGTATTGCATGTGTATTGTTTGTATATGTAAGATATGTGTATATGCTGTATTACATACATTTAAACAATATCCCCCCTTTTCCGTCACTATAACACAACCCTCCCTGTGTGTCCTTAGACTTGTAAATACAAACCTGATTATGAATTCTATTTGAATAAAATTTTTTTTCCCTTAATTTTCGGGTTGGTTGTTTTTAGCTGCTGCACCCCAGACTAAGGGTTTTGTTCCCCGGGGTTTAATTGGGGGTGAATTTACCATTATTTGCATTTCAATATACCAAACATGGCGCTACAATTACGGAAATTCATAGTTCTTTAGAGAGCTATAAATTTTTGTTGTCTCCCTCATGTAAATCCCTGTATTGTACCGAGGGAGGAGAAGTGCTTTCCTTCTTCGTGGCCCTGACAATGCAGGTGAATGGGGCCCCACTGAACAGTGCGTCTTCCAAAAGCACGGGACTGAGGTGTAGGTAAATGGGGCAGTACCCATGTGAAACATGCCCTAAGGGTCTGTTAACGGGTTTGTTATAGGGGCCCGTCCCTGTGGCACCGCTATTCGCCCCCTGTTCGAAGTACGTGCCCCAGTGTGAAATTTCAGCAGACTCGGCATCCCCCCCATCCACTTCACTTTTCGCCCTGTGGCAGATCATTTTTTTAGGGGCGGGTTTTTTGTAAGGGAAAACAGCAGGTAATCCAGCACTCGCCGCATGTTTTTACGGTATTTTGGGCTTTTTTTGGGGCCATTACAGCACGTTAGCCCCAAAAAATACCTGTGTTGTTCACACCACGCTTTGTCAGTCCGTACTTGTAATTGTGCTTCTTTTCACCCAATAGGGCCGCTTTAGGGTAATTCTAGCTGTCATGAAAGTCGATTTCCCGTTATGGGTAGAAAAAAAAAGGGTTGAGCTTCAGAGGAACCCCCACCACATTTTTTTTTTGTAAAATTCATGCCGCATTCAAAAAGGGGGCGTGGAAAAAATGCTGTGTAAAAACTAGCCCCCCTGAGAAAAAAACTTAACACACGGGGCCCGGGCCCCGGGTGTTTTGGGCCCCTAGCAACGCCATGCTGTTGTGACAACACCTGTCTTTTCATCTCTGCATACGGCACTAACCCCATTTAGGAAAAATAGAACTTTTTTTTTTATTTTTATTGCATTTCAATTTATCACTTCATGTGTATTGTATATTGATGTTTTATTCTTTTACTTTATATTGTATATTATAATAACTTTCTTATTTTTTTAAAAAAACTTCAAAAATGTTTCTTATTGTTTTTATTATATACTAGATATCGTCACATTCCACACATTTTATTTTCATTATTTGGCATGTTTTGTTTTTTCACTTTTGTTTTTTTGCACTTTGTTTACTCACACGATTTGCATTAATAGGAAGATTTTTTTCTGATATTCCTTTAATGGGGACTTAGTTATTTAATCGCCTTATGTAGGTGCCGGGCGTTTGGAGCCGCGTGCTGACTGTGTCTTTTCCCTCCTTCCGACGTCTATGTGTAGCTTGTGCGCATGACCGGAAATGCGCATTCCGGCGCATGCGCAGTCGGGCCAGACTGCCGGAAGTGGGGCATGGTCCACTCGGTTTCACGGCACGGACGCCGATTAAGGCACACTGTGTAATTAAGTGAGTTCAGGTGTGGGAATCTTGTTTCAACATATATAAGATCCATCAGAGCAATGAGTCTTTTGTCCGCTGAAGAAGCCTGTTTGGTGAAACCCGTCGGGACGGAACTCTAGCGATCCCCACCACATAATTCATATGGGTATTGTTACTTATTTATTATCATTTACCATTATATATCTAGGATGAATATAAACATAAATTGTTGGCCCATTATAAATTGTGTGCACTTGGGGTATACATTTTTTGGTAAAAGAACCATCACAGGTATTTTAGATTATATACGTTACATCTTATTCTTGTGTGTAACCACAGCCTGTAGTTTTATCACACTATGTGACTTATTTTTGTAACTTTATGGCTTTAGGGTTTTTGTATGTGCACATATAGTATTTATGTCTATTTATATACCTGTGATCTTATTTATTGCTGAGTCCTTTTTATTGGTTTTCCTCTTGGTATTATTTTGTAATTATTTGTATCTTTGATTTGTTGTGTTTGTTTATATTTTGTATTTTGCTAATAAAATTATTTTTGTTAATTTTTATTTGAGATAGAACTCCAATTTTCTTTGTTTAACATGTTTATGGGAGTGTCTCACATTTAATATGCGAGGGATTTTCGGTGCCATTTGTATAGGGTTACAATTTATTTAGAAGAGATCGTAAACACCGGAAGGAGGGAGGTGTATGTCTCTATGTAAAATCCTGTCTGAAGCCAACACTGTGGGAAGAAATAGATACAGACAATGAGCATGTGGAGTCATTATGGTTAGATATACATGGGGTTAGTAACAATAATATAATTCTACTAGGGGTCTGCAATAGGCCACCAAATATAGCCAAACCCATGGAAGATATACTTCTTAGACAAATAGATGAGGCGGCTAATCAGAATGATGAGGTTATTATGGGCTACTTTAACTACCCCGACACAAATTGGGAATCTTAAACCTGTAGCTCTCATAAAAGAAACAGGTTTTATTCAATAACTAAAAATAATAATTACCTTTCCCAACTGGTGCAGGAGCCAACTAGAGGGAAGGACCTTCTAGACTTAATATTCACTAATAGACCTGACATAGAAACAAAGTTTCAGGTTGGGGGGCCCCTAGGAAATAGTGACCATAATATAATTTCCATTTATCCTTCAATAGAACATGAGAAGCCACAAAAACAATGAATTTCAGGAAAGCTAGTTGTATTCTGCTTAGAGAGACCTTAAACCACATTGACTGGGACAAGTTGTTTACAAATAACAAAACAGATAATAAATGGGAGATCTTTAAAAACATCCTAAGCACTCACTGTAAGGCCGTGTTCACACGGCTTATTTCGCCGCAGATTGGCGGCGTACTCCGCGCCGGATTTGCGCTGCAGTACGGCACCAATCCGTCGGAGTAATTACGGTAATCCACTGTTCTCATAGAGAACAGTGGATTCCGTCGCTCCTCTCAGCTCGGCGAATCCGCCGGGCGGGGAGAAAGTGACATGCACATTATCCAGGCGCAATACGCGTTGTGGATAATGGCAATCTATGGGGCCGGCGGGCCGCGCCCCCCGCCCCTTATTCAAGCCGGAATTGCGAGCGCAATCCGGCTCGCAAATCCGGCGTGAATAAACCGTGTGAACGGGGCCTAAGGGGCCGTTCACACAGCTTATTTCGCCGCGGATTGGAGCCGTACTGCGCGCCGGATTTGCGCTGCAGTATGGCTCCAATCTGTCGCAGTAATTACGGTAATCCATAGTTCTCATAGAGAACAGTGGATTTCGTCGCTCCTCCCCGCTCGGCGATTCCGCCGGGCGAGTAGAAAGTCACCTGCACATTATCCAGGCGCAATACGCGCCGTGGATAATGCAAGTCTATGGGGCCAGCGGGCAGCGCCCCCGCCCCGCCCCTTATTCAAGCCGGAATTGCGAGCGCAGTCCGGCTTGAATAAGCCGTGTGAACACGGCCTAAGAGGTACATACCTTTATGGTAATAAAATAATTAGAAAAAAGGAAAAACCCAATGTGGATCAACAGATATAAAGGAGGCAATAAATAACAAAAAGAGAGTGTTTCAGCTACTCAAACAGGAGCGCAATGAGGAGGCACTATAAAAATATAAGGAAAAAATAATGATAAAAGCACCAAAGCTGGAGCCTGAAAGACATATTGCCATAGAAAGAAAAAATATTTTGGGGTTAGTTTTAAACTATATAAATAGTAAAAAGATTAAAACTGAAAATGTTGGCCCTATGAAAAGTAGTGAGGGAGGTATTGTAGAGGGCGATGAGAAGAAAGCAAACCAACAAAACAATTAAAAAAATTTTTTTATTCACTGTATGTATCGAGAAAGATTACCTTCCTCCTGATGAGCAGAGGGATGAGGTAAAAGCCACCTTAAGGCTATGTTCACACGGCTTAAAATGGAACGTATCTCACCCCATATTTTGCGACGTACTGCGCGAAATATGGGACGGGATACGTCCCAGTCATTACAGTAATCCACAGTTCTCATAGTCCTCTCCCTGCTCGCACAATATGGCGAGAGGGGAGAGAAGTGACATGTCAATTATTCACGGCGTATATGCGCCATGAATAATGAATGTCTATGGGCTGCCGGCCCCCGAGCACACGCCGTAATTGCAGGCGAAATACATGCCCGCAATTACATCGGTGTGAATCTTAAGCCTAAAATGTTTTTTGTTTTGCCACAGGAAGAAAGTGCAGCCTCGCCTCTTAAAGAGATTGTAAAATAGTCACAAATCACAGGTTATGCCTGTATGGTATACTCACCTTGTCGTGCCTTATGGGAGTTCAAGTGATGTAAGTAAGATAGGATCCTATCTTAAATTTATGGACTGTATAATAACAGGCTATGTCCCTAAAGGATTGGCTAGAATAGCTTATGTGATGCCAATATTCAAAAAAGGGAGATCGCAAAAAGTGATCCTTGAAATGGATAGGCAGGTAATGTTTAACCTCTATTGTAGGTGAAAAATTAGGAAAACTTAGTTGGTTTCTTTATAAGAGAGTGCTATACTGAACTATCTCACTGAATATAAAATATATAACTCGGTTCCTAGGCATGGGTTTCATGAAGGATACACGGTACCTGATCAAGTAAATCTCATCAGATATTCTATGCAGGAGGTTAGTTCTAGACTTTATCGGGTGAGGCACTGGATGTTATATATCTAGGTTTTTTTAAAGCATTTGATACTGTGCCACATAGAAGGTTGGTAAGTAAAATGAGAATGCTTGGACTGGAGGAAAATGCTTGCACATGGGTAAGTAACTGGCTCAGTCATAGAAAACGGGTGGTGATTGATGGTACATAGACTGAATCCCTGTTACTAGTGGGGTATTACAGGACCCCATCTTAATATTTTCATAAATGATACATATAAACATGCGTTTGCACAGTAGAATATCAAATTGTTGCTAGATGATACTATGCTCTGTAAGTAATCAACAAAATATGAGGAAAAATTTTTATTACAATGGAGGGGTATCTGGGATTAAGTTGGAAAGCTCAATTGAGCGTGAATGGCAGATGCGCGGGTTTTAATTACCGCTAAAGGCCATTAGGTATCGCACATGTGAAGAAAAACCCATTCCACTGATTACTTGTTAAACGGAAAACAAAAAACGTTTGGAAAAAAAAGTGAGTCATTATAGAAGGATTGGGGAATCTTTGTGGGACAGTAAACTTAATTGATTAGCAGCAAGTCTCTGTCAGTGTGGCAGCAGCTGCCAAGGTGAATCAGTCAGGATTGATGGGGTGGTATAAAAAGGAAATAGATTGCCGATGATAATATCATTATTCTCCAATTTTACAAGTTCACTGGTCTTGGTCATGGTCCACACGGCGTGTTTTAATCGTTTGTACTATACGTTTTTTGATGTGTGTTTGGATCCGTGTCATGTGCGGACCCCCACCGGAACCAAGCACGCAAGCTACAAATAGCAATATGTGATTTTACACTGCTTTGATAAAGTGAAAAAAGCATCAGGGTTTTCACACACAATGTGATTGCCAATATGTGTGATTCTATCACTGGTCTTTCGGATATGTCTCAAAGAATTGCAAATGTGTCAATTGTCTTTGGTCCGAAAGACGCAGCAGTCTAGCACCTTATCTAAAATGATAGGTGTAGCGATCTGATGCATCCATCACTCAGCTGCGTTTGGAGACAAATACGAATACAGAGTTTTTGGGATGAGATTTTCGGATCCGTAAAAATGTCTATCCTTATTACACATCGACGTGTGAACACAGTACACTTAGGACCACACAAGCAGTATTGTCGTACGCGTTTTCCGCACAGCAGTTTCTAAGGAAAGACATTGTAGAGCTTTAATACTGGTTCAAAGGTGGGCAATATAAGGACTTGGCTGTGACGGTAATAACGCAGAAAGATAAGCAAGATTAGAGTTATTGTAGTCTAGAGAAAAGATGGTTCGGGGCACATAGTAAACATGTGCTAAATTTATTATGATATCATAGAGATCGTCTCTCAATTTCTTTGCATATCACAGGTCTGTAATCCAGAACAAGGGCGATCCTCTATGTCTTGAGGAAAGAAGAAATTTACTTAGTAAACATAGAAAGGGGATTCTTTACTGTTAAGGAGCAGTGACGACCTGTGGAACTCTCTGCCAGAGGAACTTGTGAACCGTTGAGGAACGGTGACTTCACCCACCAGAGTCTGGGTGCATTTCTAGAGCATAATAATACAACAAGTGATAGTGATTAGGATTCTGAAAAAGGTTCGTTGATCCAGGGATTTTTCCGATTGCCAGATTGGAGTCGAGAATGACATTTTCTACCTCAAAACTGAGGACAATGGCTTCTACCTCATGAGGTGGTTTTTGCTTCATTGGATCAACACTTTAGCAACAATTCGGCTGAACTGGATATGCGGACTTTCTGTCTTTTTGTTGGCCTTTAAAACCTATTATAATTTTGATACGGGACTTAGGCATGAATCCTTTTGCTTTCCAAAGAAGTAGGGTGATGGTAGCACAATTGCGTATTGAGGACTAGCTACTATGACAATAGGGAGCAGACCTGACCATTCAGCATGTCTCTTACCATATAATGTCTTGTTACATCGCAAAGTGTCATACCAAAATGCCATCGAGCTGCAAAAAGTCCAATCTTAAATCCTCACAAACCTACATGGTGCCTTTTCCCAAGAGAGATAGTCTTGTCTTTGTTCATTCCATAGTAATAGGTACTCAGCACAATTTTCAATTCTTTATTCAGGGAAAAATCCACAATGGCTTCCATGTTGGTAACAAACCTTAATCTCTTATTACAGTAACTATATATATTCCAACGTGAAAGACTATTTTGTTTCTTAGGAAATCTGTAGCTTTGTGTCACTGGGTAAAGCAGCAGGGCCAGACTGCCATAAATGGAGCCTGAGTTCTATTTAGGTAATGAATTTATGATATAACCTGACATGCTGCAGGATTTTATTTTGGAGGCCTGGCCAGAAAGTCTGAAGCGCTTATGCTTTACATAGAAAAATACTGTCTTTAGAAGCCCGTTATGTTCTCATGAAGTAGGGATCCAATGTTTTCTCACTTCAAATCTGAATTAAACAGTAATGGTATAGGTTCATAACAATCCTCGGGTACTTCGAAGTGTAGATTGTTTCAGACCTGCCTTCTGCCTGGGCTGCGTATCTTGCCAACGTGAAGAGGTTTAGATAATAGGTTATATACTTTTCTGTTAAAGATCAATATTTTTTTTCACATAATTGATAGCATAAAGTTAGGAGATTCCAAAGCTGCCAATGAAACTTTCTTTGTAATGTTTCATCAGTAAAATTCAAATTTTAAGTTATAAGGCCAACGAAGTCAGCTATTGTTGCCAGAAAGTACTATTGTGGGTTAATTCTCACCAAAAGTGCGAAAAATTTTCATAGGTCTTCTATTATCTGCTTTAATTTCCTAAGACAACAGGAACTAACTACTAGACAAGCTTCCATCAATACAGTTCCTAATGTTCCTGTCCGCTCATAGTGCTTCATCTTGTGAATCTGGTTCCTGAGAGAATTTACCTCTTTTTGCATGCGAAAATACCAAAGTTTTTTTTTTTTTTTTTTCCCTTCCTGCTTTATATGTAGATGTTTATATGCCATAAATGTCTGATGGGACATTTCCCCGCCTCGAGAACACTGCCCACCTATGCTTGATACATCAGTTCCCTGAAACTTCTGTGTAGGAAGAATAAAAAAAACAGAGTACATGGTACATGCATAAGCTCATTATTGGGGTACAGCCACTTATGGGCATGTGTTAAATGACGGTCGGATTGTTAAGAATCGGACGGTTTCTTTATCGTCTTTTGAATGGTTTTGGGGGGACTGTTCTGTATGCGGATTCGGTCATCCCTCTTAACCATTGACAAACCCAAAACCGGGCGGAAGATTGTGCATGCTCTGAGTTTTTTTTGAAGTGCAGCAATGTGAAAATTCGCCCACTAGAAAACAGTGCAGTGTAGACTTACTGGCGCGAATTTTTCTTTGGTTATCTACAAGTTGCGTGAGATGGTCTGTTTTACATGTCTGAAATACCGTTGCGTCGCTGGATGTACCATACGGCCTAAAGCTTGAATATACTGCATCTGTATTTGCATAGTAAAATCTGAGGATTTTGACACTGTTTTCAGATTTGGTTTTTGGAACCCATATAGATGCCTTAGGCCGTGTTCACACGGCTTATTCCCGATGGATTTGTGTGCCGTATTGAGCGCACAAATCCGCCGTGAATAAGGGGCGGGGGCGGGGCCGGAGCGCGGCGGGGGTGCCGCTCCCGGCCCCATAGACAATGCATTGTTTATGGCGCGGCCGCGCCATAAATAATGTGCCTGTCACTTTCTCCCCACGCGGCGGATTCGCCGAGCGGGTAAGAGCGACGGAATCCACTGTTCTCTATGAGAGCAGTGGATTACCGTAATTGCTGCCGCGGATTGGCGCCGTACTGAAGCGCAAATCCGGCGCGCAGTACGGCGCCAATACGCGGCAGAATAAGCCGTGTGAACGGGGCCTAATATGTATAGTTAGTGTGTGTATTTATTTACTTGACATAATAAATAATAAAATATATATCAAAATACCTATATGTAAATTTACTATTGAAGTCAACAGGAAGGCTAAAACCAAATCTGAAAACTGCCCAGAAATCTTTTCAGCCTCCCCACTGCCTTCAATACTAAATTTTCTGCCAGTTTGTTCCAAGTTTTTTTTTATTTTTACACTGTTTTTCAGATTTGAAAAAGTAACCTCAAAACTTTCTATTGAGGTCCATGGGGATGGATTTACAGTAGAGTTTTGACTGTTTTTAAATGTGAAATTGGTATCAAAATCCGACTGTAATCCCTGCCGTGTAGGCATAAGGTCTATGGGAGTTCCAAGTACAGCTGTACTCGGAGCTCCCACTAAAATGGAGTGTGCTGCCATCTCTTCTTTCTGCACAGAAAGTTTAGGGGCCTATTCTCAAATTATATAATGGTAATATGCAACCTGTTGGATTGTCTCTGATAAAAAAAAACCCTAATGTCTTTAGCGTGTATACAGTAATGTTTGAGACCATAATATTTGTGCACTGCTGACAGCTAATTAGTGAGCTACTTACTTTTTGTTTTCTTTCGTTATTAGCATTTTAAACATTTTACTGACACCAAACTAATGATTTTAAAATTGACATTTATACCTATTTAAGTATTTTCCAACATTTGGATCAGCATCCCCAGTTTGCAGCAGCTTGAAAGTCCTAGAATAAGTAAGAAATTAAGTGATTTAATTTCTTTACAGTTGAGCGTTTCCTAAAGAGACTACATGGTGTGATACACAATAAAGCTCTTACACCCTCTCTGCTCTCCGGCACACGGCTCGGGCTACATGTAATGATGCACTCGCCTTACCACCAGACTAGTAGGAAAAAAAATGTAAGTTTAAGAAAACACAGTTACTGTGGTGAAAATAGAAGCACAATTTTATCATAACTAATCTGGTTTGTGCAGCACATACAGGTAGAATAAAGCTGGTCAATGGAGGAAGCTGAACTGTGTACTTATCAATCCATTGCTCCAGCTCCCGGATAGGCTCTTCATTAAATGATGTATTTACTGCAGAAAGAGAAATTAAGACACTGAGAACCATACAACAAAGAATTATGCTATGCTTACACAAAGGGGTTATTTATCAATGCTGTTTAATACTTAGACTAGACAGTCTTACAATGCACCATATTTATCAAATTGCTAATAAATCTGCTGCATGTTAGAACGGTCCAGCCTAACTTTTTTTTTTTATGAAGTTGGCTTACTTTAACCCGCCAACAGTGGCAAAATCTTGGTGCACGCTATTGTAGAACTGTAACAGTGTAAAGCACGTACACCATTATTTTTGCCACAAATTGAGCTAAAGCTCTGACACAACTGCCTTAATAAATGTGCACTAATGTCTTTACAGGTGTCGGACAGAACTCATAATATAACCCACTGATTTCAATAGGAAATATCCACCATAGTTCACACAATGTGTATTTTTATGTTTTAAATACATGTGTAGTGTAAAAACAAAAAATAAGTTTAGAATATGTAAGTTATATTGGCCTAAATTCTCAAAAGCAAAACACACTGAAAAAAGTCAAGCTACATACCTGAAACACATTTAGGCAAAATGCTTACAAAAGCGTATCCTTCTTGACATCTACATAAAAATACATGTTTCTCAGTCTCCTTTTAAACTATTTGAACATAGCCTTACTTAAATGCAACTTTTGATGAATTACATTGGACTTTCTTTCTTCAGATCTATTGGTTGTTTTATCCTAAAAGATAGCTCATTGTGTTAGGGTGGTTTCACACGGTGCAGTTTTGGTGCATTTTTTCACTTGCAGTACTGCAAAGCAATTAAAACTGTCTTTATTAGCAGCAAGTTTCTTTTCAGTTATCTAAATTGTTTGGAAAGTTGTTAAAATTGAGTAATCAATAATTGTGTTTGAAGTCTGGGAGTACTGCAATTGAAAAAAACACATCAAAACCACACAGTGTGTAAGCCCCCTTAGACTATGTCTATTCAGCACAGAAATGCCGTTGGATTTTTGCTAGTTTCAGTATTTTGAATCTTTCAAAAATCCGATGGTACACTGTGCTGAATAGACAGCAATGCTGTAGTCTGGGTTCTTAACCACTGCGTTAAAAAATACGATAGAATCTGGAACATGTTGCATATTCCGCCGGAGTTTTGCGTTTTGCCGTCTATTTCCTGTACATTCAATTATACAGGCTGAACGCAAAAACTAAAACCGACTGCAGTTTTTGCACAAATCAATGACAAAAACTGCGGTCCTGCATAGGACAAAATGCTGCCGGCTTTCCAACCGTTTTTGTCCTATGCTGGGTGGCCCTAGTCTTTAGAAAGCAAAAGGGCAGCTTTCTATCAAGTGTATTAATAGCCCACAGATAGCTGAAGTTTATTTAGAGAATGGCGAGTTTACCTTTATGGCTTTCTCTGGCAGAGGAGAGTGGTGTTGCAATATTTGAGCCAATATCTTGCAGCATACACTGTATCTGTAGAGGGAAAACATTCTGTTAAAATTTGACCTCTACAACAGAGTGGCCATTAATACAAAAAAACTACAGTAGTAGTTTTGGACAGTTTCTGTAAAATGTCTCTTGGAGTAGAGTCACACTGTAGTGGCAGTGTACCAATACCATATAGACTCAAACTCATGCTGTATGTACTAAATGTAGCAATGACCTGTTGCCACCTAATAGAGTCTGAAAGGTTTTGAAAGTCTTTTGATGTATGATACTGTAAACATGTAGCAAACAGCCAGCCTCAACAGTCAATAATGAAAAATAACATGCACGGATGTACAGTCCCAGGTAACAGCATCAATTAGATGAAAAGATCAAGTATCCAGCACGTGTTCAGGAATCATAAAATATATCAAAATTTATTAGAACAAAATTAAAAACTTCCAAGACAAAAGCACTCACCAGTGGAATGGACAGGTGGTCAATCAAAAATTAGGCATAGTGGAGTGAAATATACGCTAACGCGTTTCGGGCTTAGCAAACTTGGCCCTTACTCATAGCGACATTATACCCAACTGAATGATTCCATTTATAGGGACATGAGATTACTAACATCATACACATGTGGCAATATGCAATGTAAAGCTATGTCTTACCTGAGGAGACTCCATTGCAGGCGTAACGCTACTTGGATGCGGTCCGCTAAACGGAAGTGACGATAGCCACCTCCGGTTATGCGTACTGCAGAATCAGAGTAGAGACTGGCAGAACGGAACCTGGCAAGCGCGCGCATGCGTGATAAAGAATGTAGAATGTGGCTGGTGAAAGGCGCCTAGTACAAATAAGCAGAGGGGACATTGCATTATAATGAGGCCAATAGCATGTGTGATAGAAAATAACCTGCAATGGAGTGACCATAACTACAGGCAGCTATAGTAAATGGAAACAAAATAATAAGAATAGGTAAAAACGAAAAATAAATAGAGAAAAAATTGAGAGTGCAACTATAACATGCAAATAGGTGGGAAGGGAATACAAATCCCCGAAACTATGCCCATACATTGGATACAATGCAAATGCTTTCTATCTCATATAATATCGATATTTCATATATATAATTTTTCACAAGCAGGTACCGCAATTAGTAATGGAACATAATTTCCCTACGTAAATTAAGACCCTTAGGTACTAATGTGTTGAGCACTGTGATCCAATAGGCTTCCCTATCTCTGAGGTGACTTTCAATATCTCCACCTCTATGTGGGCGCACACATTTCTCTATGCCAAATATTTTCAGCATGTTGAAATTACAGTCATGATTTTGTATAAAATGTTTGGCTAAATTAGATTTATTTCTGAATGACGTGGTATTAATGTCATTGATGTGCTCCAGAAATCGTATTTTTAGTTTTCTGATGGTGCTCCCCACATACATGAGATTACATGCCTGGCAAATAGCACTGTATACAATATGGTGTGAGTTGCAGTTGATAAAGCTTTTTATTGGATATGTTTTTGAACCATCTGAATTTTGGAAATCTTTGCATTTCAGGGCGTATCTACAGGTACGGCACCGATGTCTGCCGCATCCATAGAACCCCCTACAACTCAACCAGGTAGTTTGTTTAGTACCAGTGCAGAACACATTTGAGGTTACAATCAAGGCGCTTGAAACGGATATTGTGCAATACCAAGATTTATCAACTTATACACAGGAATTACAAAAGCTGCAGGAGAATATATCTTCATTAGAAGAATCTATTATGGAGTCTAAAAAAATGAAATTCCAACGGGACACTGAGGGCTATGTCCATGACCAGGTGTACGAATGGGGCCGTCGAACTTCAAATTGGAACAAACCGAAGTCCATCTTAAAAAGTCCACATAGTAATAAAAAAAGATGGAGGAAGAAAAACAAACAAGTGAGTTTTGGATCCAGGAACTCCGAATCATCGGATACTAACACCGATACCTCTATGGACACCTCCCGGGACAGTGCATCTATGGCTAATACTAGTTCCAGCCATTCATACTACAAAAAATCCAAAAATACAAAAAAAGCCCAGTCAAAAAACGACAACACAGGGGAGGAAGAAAATATTCAAAAAGGAAGAAATCCGAGGATGCTAACTCGCTTGACTTAATACAGACTCATTGTGCTAACACTATTGATGTTCTTAATCTATCTTCTTTTTCTCTTACAAAGGATCATGTTGATGTCCTCTCTTTGGGTCTCAGTTACGCATTAGAATTAAACTTTGACTTATTTAAAACTATCAAGGATATTAACAAATTTTTTAGACTATTGACATTAAAGAGACACTTTTGGCAGGACACCGACATGCAACAAAATTGTAACTTTGAGAATACAGCAATCAGTTTAAATACTAACTTTGGAGCGTCTTCTACCTTTTCTGAACAAATTGCTTTAATGTCCCTAAGTGATTTAGAGAATTCTCAACATCAGGCCTCTATAACTCATTTGACTAGTTTTGTTACAACAAAATATAGATTTTTATCCTATCCATTCAAGAACCGATTCTATGGACAAGTTCCAATTATTGGTAGAAAGGGAACTTAGATCATTATATAATAAAACTAGTAGAGGCTCTCCTTTTAATCTCAAATCCTCACATAAAATTGCTTTAAAAGAATTGGAGTCCACAAAATCTATTGAAATTAAGATGGCTGACAAGGGTGGTACCATTGTGGTACTCAATAAAACAGATTATTGTAGCTACATACAGTCCATGTTAGCAGATAGCTCTACCTATCTCAAATTAGAACGGGACCCCACAGAAAATTTCAACTTGGCCCTACATAATCTAGTAGAAGAAGGAGTCATCTTGGGCACCATAACCCGCAAGCAGGCTGATTATATAAAAATTGAAAGCCCTAAAATTCCGGTATTATATGGATTGCCCAAAGTACATAAAAGCACCACTGTTCCACCAATGAGACCAATAGTCTCTGGTATTGGCTCCTTTTCAGAGAGACTTAGTAGTTGGGTAGATATGCTTCTCTTACCCCTTGTATGGCGAGTACCAGGTCACCTGCAGGATAGTAAGGATGTCCTAAAAAGCTTAAATGATAAAATCTGGCAAGAAAATTTTCAATGGGTTACAATGGATGTGGAAGCCCTTTATACTAGCGTACCTCACTATGTTGCCCTACAGGCCATTCGTTACCATCTGGTAAAGTATAGTAATTACTCTACTACATTGATTGATTATGTTGTTAGGGTCATCAATTTTCTAGTGTCCCATAATTATTTTTCTTTCTGTGAACAATTCTTCCTGGAGCTCAAGGGGGTGTCAATGGGGGCAAAATTTTCGCCCTCATTGGCTAACCTCACCATGTCTTGGTGGGAGGAGTTATATGTATTTACTTCTGACAATCCATTTTTACACCAGGTGGAGTGGTATGGTAGGTACATCGATGACCTAATTATTTGGAAGGGAGATGTGCCTGCCATACCACTCTTTTTGGATTATGTTAACAACAATGTCTTCAATCTGAAGTTCACTGCCCAGTGGAACAGTGCAACAATTTGTTTTCTGGATTTGCAACTAGATGGCAGAGACCAGAACACCATCATGTCTACAACATATAGAAAGCCGACCTCTGGAAACACAATCTTACATTTTAAGAGTTTTCATAATAGGTCTACTCATAAATCAGTTCCTAGGGGAGGATTTCTACGAGCCCAACGAAACTGTAGTACTTTGGAATCCTTTCAAAAGGAAGCTAACAATATCAGCCACAGGTTATCTGTACGGGGATATCCAAAAGATCTATTAAAGGGAGCTCTTGAAAAAGCTTCAATAAAAGACAGAGGAGACCTATTAAAAGATAAAACACCATCTACTCTTAAGCACAATCCTCCAACTCTTGTATTAGATCATAGCAGACAATTTAATTCCATCAAACATATTGTAAATAAATATCTACCTATCCTGTATGAGGATGATATATTAAATAACATCTTATCTGAAGGTCATCATATAGTCTCACGCAGAGCAAAAACCTTGGGAGATTCATTAACCTCAAATGTGTTCTGCACTGGTCCTAAACAAACTACCTGGTTGAGTTGCAGGGGGTTCTATGGATACGGCACACATCCGTGCCGCACCTGTAGATACGCCCTGCAACGTAAAGATTTCCAAAATTCAGACGGTTCAAAAACATATCCAATAAAAAGTTTCATCAACTGCAATTCACACCATATTGTATATGGTGCTATTTGCCAGGCATGTAATCTCATGTATGTGGGGAGCACCATCAGAAAACTAAAAATACGATTTCTGGAGCACATCAATGATATTAATACTACGTCATTCAGAAATAAATCTAATTTAGCTAAACATTTTATACAAAATCATGACTGTAATTTCAATATGCTGAAAATATTTGGCATAGAGAAATGTGTGCGCCCACATAGAGGTGGAGATATTGAAAGTCACCTCAGAGATAGGGAAGCCTATTGGATCACAGTGCTCAACACATTAGCACCCAAGGGTCTTAATTTACGTAGGGAAATTATGTTCCATTACTAATTGTGGTACTTGCTTGAGAAATATTATATATATAAAATATCGATATCATATGAGATAGAAAGCATCTGCATTGTATCCAACGTATGGGCATACTTTCGGGGATTTGTATTCCCTTCCCACCTATTTGCATGTTATAGTTGCACTCTCAATTTTTTCTCTATTTATTTTTCGTTTTTACCTATTCTTATTATTTTGTTTCCATTTACTATAGCTGCCTGTAGTTATGGTCACTCCATTGCAGGTTATCTTCTATCACACATGCTATTGGCCTTATTATATTGTAATGTCTCCTCTGCTTATTTGTACTAGGCGCCTTTCACCAGCCACATTCTACATTCTTTATGACGCATGCGCGCGCTTGCCAGGTTCCGTTCTGCCAGTCTCTACTCTGAGTCTGCAGTACGCATAACCGGGAGGTGGCCATCGTCACTTCTGTTTAGCGGACCGCATCCAAGTAGCGTTACGCCTGCTATGGAGTCTCCTCAGGTAAGACATAGCTTTACATTTGCATATTGCCACATGTGTATGATGTTAGTAATCTCATGTCCCTATAAATGGAATCATTCAGTTAGGTAAGCCCGAAACGCGTTAGCGTATATTTCACTCCACTATGCCTAATTTTTGATTGACCACCTGTCCGTTCCACTGGTGAGTGCTTTTGTCTTGGAAGTTTTTAATTTTGTTCTAATAAATTTTGATATATTTTATGATTCCTGAACACGTGCTGGATACTTGATCTTTTCATTATACTGTAAACGCAATGTGTATCTATCCTTAGACATATTCTCACATAACCAGAAAAGCAACATGCACCACCATAAAAAGGAATGAGGTGCTGCCAGTGTGAAAATTCAATAACAAAAATACAAGAGAAACACTAAGGCAAAGTTCACACGGCTTATTGCTGGCGTAATTGCGGGAACGGATTTCGCCCCCGCAATTACGCCGGCTGCTTGCCAGCCCCATAGACATCCATTATCCATGGTGCGCATCCCGCCGGGATAATGTGCATGTCACTTTCTCCCGTCGAGCGGGGAGGGGAGACTGAATCCATAGTTCTCTAATCTATGGATTACAGTAATGACAGGGACGGATTTCAGCCGTATTGGAGCGCAATACGGCTGAAATCCGTCCCCAAATCAGCCGTGTGAACGAGGCCGAAAACTACGATTTATTGATAAGCCAAAAAATAAAAACAACAAACATAGCCCACCTAAACAATACACTAGTGAAAAGTAGCAGCATGGTACAAGTAAATATGTACAAGGGTCAGTCAGAATAATGCTAGACCAAAAAAAAAAAAAAAAGTAAAAGGCCTGGTTCACACGGCTTATTGCAGGCGTAATTGCGGGGACGGATTACGCTCCGCAATTACGCCGGCAGCCGTGCAGCAGGGGGTAGAAAGTGACGTGCACATTATTTACAGCGTGTACGCGCTGCGAATAATGAGTGTCTATGGGGCCGGCGAGATGCCGGCCCCATAGACACTCATTATTCACGGCGTGTACACGCCGTAAATAATGTGCCTGTCACTTTCTACCCCCGCGGCGGATTCGCCGAGTGGGGAGAGGAGACGTAATCCATAGTTCTCTATGAGAACTGTGGATTACCGTAGTTACTGGGACGGATTGGAGCCGTACTGCAGCGCAAATACGGCGCACAGTACGGCTGCAATCAGTCCCATTTTGAGCCATGTGAACGAGGCCTAAATGCGCGCACACACAAATAAATACAAAAACCCAATCCTAAACACAAAATCAAAAGGTATATCGATATACTGTGGTAAATTTCTAATTATCAGGAACATCAGGAAATGAGAGAACAAAGGAGAGTCATCATTGGGCATTACTGTGGAGCACAGCCTACGCAGATCATCACAAATGGCATTTTCTTAGTGGATTTTATTTGTAGGAATGTTTTTGAAGGGGTTTTACCATCTGGCTGTTTTTACACTTTACAGCCTCTTCATGTTCAGGTCTCTTCCTATGCAAGCTGCGGGAAGTTCTACAGCAGTGACTGCCATTTCAGCTCTGCTAACTCCTATTGATAACTGAGAGGAACAGTGGTAATAGAGGGGTTATGAAAACCAATGACCTTCTCCAAAGAAAAAACTTACATGCTGAGTGACTCTACCATTGATGTTAATACACAGATATGTGATCTGCAGACAGGACAGGATGCCACAAAGCTTCTCTCTCAGTTAAGGTTTTTCTCAATAGAAAAATAGGATCAGAGCCTGAGAAGAACACTTTGTCCTGCTAATAAAATACAGCAGGGAGTGATGCCACCAATCTGACTGCTACTCCTAGACAAGAGATGGTGGATAACCTAGGCAAGGTTATGTAGACAAGTAGGAGAAAAGAGCTGCTCTAGCTTTGAAAAAAAAGCAAAAATCAGAACAGTGATGTATTTGGTCTTTAGGTACCTTTACCTAAACGTTTCAAGCTAATAAATGAGACAGGAATATTAATTTCCTTCTACTGCAAAACGGCCATGAAGTCTGTATGCTTAATTAAAGGGGTAAACCCATTTCATTGATTAGATTTAAACATGTAAGCAAAGGTAAATTGAATATTATCAAATACATTGCTTTTCTGATTTTGCTTCTCTGCAGTTAGCGCAGATCTTATCACATACTTTTGTACAAAAGCTGCCCTAGGTAACTGGCCTCTTTTCTCTGCTCTAACAGGCTGCAGCAGTGGCTGAAATTATGAACTCAGTCTCTGCTCTGCTTTCTATCTTGAAGATGGAAGCTTGTTTCCATTACTAACTAACAAGCTTTAAAGAGAACCTGTCACATAGATTATGCCTCCCTTGGTGAGAACAGCACAAGCTAGTGACAGACATGCTGTTTCCAGTGCTGTGTCCCTTATTCTGTAAGATGCTGTAGTTTTAGAGCATTTAATACTCAAATCTTATTACCTATTCAAAGCAATAGGTTAATCAGAGGTGGGTGGTGCTAGCCTCAGATTGGCGGGGCATGAAAAAACAGACTTTACATGACTTCTGGCCGAAATCTGCAGATTTGAAGATTAAATACTCAAACTACAGCATCTTACAGAATAAGGGACACAGCGCTGGAAACGACGTCTGTCACTAGCTTGTGATGTCCTCAGCAAGGGGGTTATAAACTATGTGACAGGTTCTCTTTAACCCTTTAGAGCTCTGCAGCCTTGTACACTGCTGCTTACAAACATGAAGCTGGCTGTGGCTCTATAAAATAACACGGTGAGACAACCGCTTTAAGGTGGATGGTCCTGTTCCAGTAAATAAAGGTTATTCTTGAGAACATGTAAAAAGTTATATAGTTTTCCATTACACTTTTTGCTTCTACTCATCAAACTTTTCAAGCCGTCAGCTTGCAGTCATTCAACAGAAACCTTCATAGTTTAGTCTGCGGGGATAAAAGTCCGTCCTGGTCAGATGACGGACATGAAATTGCAGTTAGAAGACATAACTGCGATACATACTGAAACTGCAGCCAATGCTCCTTTTGGTCATGTAGTTTATATCTATATACCCACACACAAACTGTAAAATAATTGTGAACCTTTAAGCAGTCAGTCAAGTCTCATTTGTGTGATGAAGTTAAGAGATACCTTCTCAAGTTCTGCGACACATTGGAGATTTGCATCTAGACAAAATTCTCTGGCCAACCTGGAAATAAAAATTGAGATTTACTTAAGAGGAATCAATATGTGCATACAATAATTATTTTGCCAAGACATGTATATTAAAGGGGTGTTCAGACACTTCAAAATGCTATATATACAGTATTAGCTGCACTTGTCATTTGAATGTTCACAGCTGCTGACGAGATCACTGTGACTGCCGCCACGGAACGAGAGCTTCCAGGAAGTGTTCTTCCTGTCAGAACACCCTTTTAATTTTTAGACTGCAGAATTAAAATACAAAATTTCTCTCAAGTCAATGTTATCTGCATTACATAGGTATCTGGTCCTTTTCAGGATCTGTCCTTCCTCTGCCCATTTCATGACACAGTCAACCACAATGCAACTCATCTCCATGTCTTTTACACTTTCTAATGTTCTTCCAAAGTTTGCTTACATAGGAGAAATCATGGTGTGGTACAGATATAACACCAAAGAAATGTAAAAAGTGTTTCACATGCAATTTCGGTGAAAACCATTTCACAGTTTTGCACTTAAGATGGTTATTGCTACATTTGCACTGCATCTACATTAGGGTATGTTCACACGGGGTAATTTCAACAAGCATTTCACATCGTATTTGTGAGCGAGATGCGCGCCGAAATTACGGTAATCCATAGTTCCTAGCCTCCTCACCCCACTCGTACAATATGATCGTATTGTACGCGCAGGGAGATAACGGACATGTCAATTAATTGTGGCGAATACACGCCACAGGTAATGAATGTCAATGGGGCCGGCGGGCCACCGCCACCCTCCTCCTCGTGGCGCCGGAGTACACGCTGATCAGTGCGACTCCCAAATCACCCGCCGTAATTGCAGCCGTACTATACGCGCCGCAATTACACTGATATGGAAGAAGCCTCGTAGGGGCTATTCTGTCCTTGTGGGGATCCAAATTAGCTTAAAAATAACAAAGGGTGCACCGAGAAAGAACATCACAACATGCCTTGCTGCTATGAAAGTGCTTTCTGCCATTATTCACAAAATGCCAGCTTTTTATTCTTTTGCAAATTAGTAGATAAGAAGCATCACATGTAGCTGGCTGTGAGGGTCTGTTGGCACGTCCTTATCTACAGACACCTCCTCACAGCTCAGGAATGTTTGGACACAGGGTGTAACTTCTGAAGAGGTGCCATCTTGGATTACACGACGATCTTTACAAACTACTACAGGCGGCCATTTTGTTAACATATTAGTGACAAGAGATATACAGACAGCTTTTACATGCTGTATTACATAGGTATGTGCCTACTATATATATATATAATATATATATATATATATATATATATATATATATATATATATATATATATATATATATATATATATATATATGGTATATACTAATACATTAAAATGGAGGCACAAAGGATCACACATATATAACCTTTGTTTCCCATCCACTACAACGCCGTGTGAACATAGCCTTACACTTACTGTGTATATGTCAGGAAAGTCTCCTATCTGATATATTAAACAAATCCATGCGCCTGACATATGTCGATGGCCAGAAGGGACTGATATCGCGCATATATATATTTCTTTTTTTTATTTTTTTATTGGGAAGCGAAATTGGCTATGATTTTCAATAAGTCTCTTGCATTGCAAGCTTTTTGTTCGTATACAGCTGAATATGCACAGTGAAAGCAGTGTAAACAGACACCACAACTGGAGTCATTGACCACAGTATACACCAATGTACACTTAGGTCCATATATATATATTTGGAATTTGGACATTGACACACATTTTGTGTTTGTACCTGTTTACTGAAACTATTTCAAGTATATAACTATAATTTGAATATAGGTCCAGACTTTCAGCTTTCATTTGAAGATATCCACATTAAAATTGAATGAAAGGTTTAGGAGTTTCAGCTCCTTAACCTGTGCCACCCTGTTTTTAAAAGGGACCAAAAGTAATTGGACAAATTAAATAATTGTAAATGAAAATGTTAATTTCTAATATTTGGTTGAAAACCCTTTGTTGGCAATGGCAGCCGGAAGTCTTGAACTCCTGGACATCACAAGACACTGTGTTTCCTCCTTTAGGGTGGTGCATGTTAAGAGCTGAAACTCCTAAACCCTTGATCCAATTTTAATGTGGATACCCTCAAATGCAAGCTGAAAGTCTGGACTTTGGGTGACATGCATGATCTAGGCGCATAGAGGCCAGTTCTAAATACCTTTTAAAGCAGTGTAGAATGCGGCTGAATTTATGAACCTGTTCTACTTCGGGTCATAGATTTGGCGCTTTCTAGTTCCTAAACGACAACTCAGGCTCAGGTAAACCAATTTTAACTTGGTCTGCCTGTGCCAGCAGTAATGCGTTGAATTATATGGTTGTGGTGCGACATGCCCTCCAGAACGCCCCCACATTTTAGGTGCATTAAAAAGTGCCGCAGGCGCCTAATTTTGGAATGTGCCTGCTCATACATCGAGAGAACAGGGCTGTACCAGTTTTTCGTCTGAAAAGACCCCTGAAAACTGGTGCAGTGCCGTGCACACATGCCGCCTTTTATGTCCATTATATAACTATAACTTGAATGTGTTTCAGTAGAAAGGTACAAAAAATAAAATTTGTGTAAGTGTCTAAATATATATGGACCTAACTGTATTTGATTAGAGCTTGGATGTGCCGATTTTTTTTTTGGTATATTACATTTTGAGGTGTGGCTGCCTCCAAAAAGTCATGCACTCTTCCCGCTTGCCTTTTGTGCTCTATATCAGTATAGCTGGACACTGACACCCAGAATTTATTGGTGGCTTTGGTCCCAAGAAAGTAGAGTGTAGACCCATTTGATGAATTTACCTAGAAGTTGCAGATGGTCCCAAAAAATTTGTCTGTATGTGTCACACTCAGGCTAGGTTCACACGATGTATTTGCAGGGCGTAATTACGCCCAGCAATTACGCCGTGTGGCCAGGGGCGGGTGCGGGGGGCCGGCACCTCGACGGCCCATAGACTTTCATTACCAGCGGGGCATATACACCGCTAGTAATTCACATGTCACTTATCTCCCACCGCGGCGGATTCGCCGAGCAGGGAGAGGAGACGTAATCCATAGTTCTCTATGAGAACTGTGGATTACCGTAATGACTGGGACGTTTTCAGCCCGTAACTTGCACACTCCGGCGCGTAACTACGGACTGAAATACGTCCTGGTTTAAGCCGTGTGAACATAGCCTTACAATGACCCAGTACCTAGAGAGTGTAATAGAAAATCCATCTATTTAAAGGGGCTGTCCAATCTAGCCGTTTTTCCTCTTCAGTCTCTCACTTTCTGTGCAGGTCTGCAGCAGTGTCTACCATTTCAGCTTTGCTAGCTCCTATTTCTAACTGAGCCTGTTACATGGACATTACTGATGGAGATGTTGTGAAAAACAATGACACTGTCTAAACAGAATGCCTGGCTATAAATGTCAGCTAGAAGGGCTGCTCTTTCTAGTGAAAGAGAAAAACGGACATACTGCCGAGATATGCTGGTATGTGCACAAATGTGCTCTACAGATCTAACAGGATGAGAGAGCGAGAAGCAAGCTACAGTCCTGCTGATAAAATACAGTCATGTAATGTCAGGGCTGGAACAAGGTATTTTGGTGCCCTAGGCAAATGGCTCTCTACCACCAAATCATTCAAATCCCTGGCCCTGACCTGATGCACCCTCCTCAGCTAGGTTAAATGGAAAAGAAACAAAGTTGTGCTATCTTTTTTTTTCTTGAGATGTGGTATAAAGGACATTGTGGGACATGAATGAAAACTGTCTAGGTCCAAGGTTTTCTTTGTTGCCCATAGAAACCAGAGCGCCAGTTTCATTTTTTCAGAGCACTACATAAAATGAAAGGGGAGCTCTGATTGGCAGCTTTGGGCAACAAAGAAAGTCTTACACCTAGACAGTTTTCATACATGTGGCCCATGATCTTTATTCTACGGGTCAGTATGATTCCAATAATGAATTTTATTTTTCTTAAATTTGCTTTGCAACAACATTTTCTGAGACCAATAACGTTTTTATTTTTCAGTCTTGTATGTACAGACCTGTATGAGGGCTTGTTTTTTGTGGACTGAAGTGTGTTTTTCAGTGGTACTTTTCAAATACCTGTTACTTTGTGGTCACTTTTTTTTCCCCCCCAGTTTTTTGGGCAACAAAGTGACCAAAAACAACCCTGCAATTTTGGATGCCGTTCACCATGCGGCATATATACTTTGTTTTACTTTTTAAAATCTATTTTTACTTTACGTGTATGTTATATATAAATATATTTGTACACCCACTGTGTATCAAGTGACAAAGAAAATATTTTAATCCAGGAGGTAGAAAAAAAAACAAAAAACCCAAAAAAAAACACATGGACTGCACATCCACTTATCATACGTTGATTCCTTGCTTCTCAGTTAAAATATTTTCAAAAAGGAACATGAGGTTGCCGTGAAGTGGCAGGTGGGCTTTTACCATTTGATCAAAAAGTATACCAAGAACCCCATGTTCATTCTTGAAAATACTTTTGCTGAGAAGCAATAGATCAAGTGGATGTGCGGTCCATGTCTTTTTTTCATCCTGGACTGAATTATTACAGTCTGTCTCCTGATTTTTCTTTTGTTTTGCCTTGGAACAGACCTCCTTCCCATTTGACCCAGTTGTTTTTAATTAGAAGTAGCCTGAATAGGGGTATGTTCACACGATGTACTGCGGCGTGTACAGTATGTGCCGCAATACATTGTGTCTTTCAGGAGATTGTGCTAATACACGCATACTCCCGCGGCACGGGAGGACCGGCAACCCGTCGGCCCCATTGACTTTCATTACTCGCGGCGCGTATTCGTCGCGAATAATTGACATGTCACTTATCTCCCCACGCATATAATACAATCGTATTGTATGAGCGGGGAGAGGAGGCGTAATCCATAGTTCTCGATAAGAGCTGTGGATTACCGTAATTTCGGCACGCATTTTGCCCGTATTAGAGCGCAAATACGTCGTGCCGAAATTACGCCGTGAGAACATACCCTCAGGGCAATTACACCTCTCCCCTTTTCAGCCTGATTGCTTGGGAGTCCATGGAAGGGTGAGCAGTTGTGATCCTTTTTCTTTGGTGCTGTGTGGCAGCCATTGTTGCTGTGCCTGTGGGGTGGTGTGACCTAGAGCCGTAAGCTAGGTAGGTCTAGCAGCAGCAGTGTTGTTGTTGGGTCACCTTACCGGTGTTGCTGTCGCTGTGGCTGTAATGCGGTGCTACATCATAGTGTAGGGACCCACTTTTTAGAGGTCGCCGTGAAGTGGCAGGTGGGCCTATACTGTGTGATCAAAAAGTATACCAAGAACCTCATGTTAATTTTTTTAAATATGGTTGCTGAGAAGCAATAGATCAACTTATGGTAAGTGGATGTGTGGTCCATGTGTTTTTTTCTTTCTCGTGGACAAAAAAAATATATCTACTTGACAGTTTGTGGCACAGGGTCTGAACGTCTGACTTGCCTGCCCCATGTAACATTCTAGGACACAGGTGTCAAACTGCGGCCCTGCAGCTGTTGGGAAACTACAACTCCCATCATGCATTTGTATAATCTATAACAGTGGGCATGATGGGAGTTGTAGTTTCCCAACAGCTGGAGAGCCACAGTTTGACACCCCTGTTCTAGGATAACACGGCCAGTGCCAGGAGAACACTAAAAAGTTTGGTGGACGGGAGAATCACGACCAACAAGTGACAGACCTGGAGTGGAATAGAGAAACATCCAAAGAGAAGAAGAAAAAGGACAAGCAGTGGTAGGCGCCATAGGTGGTCACCTAATTCTGCCTACCCGTCGATCCGGCCCTGCGTGATGTCACTAACCTTACCACTGCTACAAAAAAAAGAATTGTTCGGTAACTAGAGAAGTTTGTGTTAACAAGCAGGAGAAAAGAACTGCTACGTTACTGAATGAGGCAAAATCAGAACAGCAATTTAGTTGGTAAAAGTCTGTATTTGCCTTTGCCTACATGTTTAAGATAGGAATAGTTCTTAGAATGAGGCAAATAGACATAATTTGTGTGGTAAAAGTCATAATTGCCTTTAGCCTCATGTTTAAGATAGGAATAGTTCTTCACCCAGGACAAAGACTGCAATGGAATATATTTGTGTGTGTATATATATATATATATATACACACACACACAAACACACACACACACACACTGTGTAGCGCTGGATGGAACAGATGAACTTAATAAATTCATCAAAGCTAAATAAATCTTAAAAGCAAGGTGGCGATTTAGGCTAATGTCTAACTTTTAGATCTGATGAAATGGACAGACTTATAGGAACATTGGTTGCTAAACAGATTCAGGTTCTGGATCCAATGTCATTTCTCAATCACTGCTGTCTTTTTTTCTAGGTTGGGTATAAACAGTTACATCTTACCCTATAGCAGAGGTCAGCTCATCGGTAGTTCCCAATGCTTCAAACACAAGGTTATCTTTAGGTCTCCGCTCCCCTGTGTACGTACTTGAGAAGCCTATGAAAATAACGCAACAGATTACACTTTCTTTTAAAAAGCTCAACAATGAAACAAATTGAAAAATCTCATTAAAAAGTGTCATAAGAGACCTTTATCGCCTGTTTTTGTGTAGATCTTGAGGATCTTCTCAGGTTTATTTTCAGGCGGGGAGCTAAAAGGAAACACAGTAAAGGATAGTGGAATTACATTTATATCATTACTTCAGATTAATGTGGTAACAACATACTACAATCCACTATTTTCCCAAAATACACAGGAATTAATGCAAATTATACAATCCACCACAGAAAATTCCTACTAAAACTTAACCTTTACTATAACAATATTAAAAATACTCATAAATACCGAGAAAACACCGCCCAAAAGACTTGGAGTCAAACGGACTCAGATAGGAGCACCTGTCCTGTCACCGTTCAGGAGTCCGGTCCTGGACACTTATCTTTTGAAATGAATAGACGTTCTGGTATGTAATTATTATCTATATTTTTTGGGAGACATGATATAAGATAAGAAGTCTCCTGTTTCTGTGGACCCCACTGATGAATCCGGGTGAGGACGAAGCGCGATTGAGGGATCATTATAGTATTATTGGATGGAGGTATCTATATTAGGATACTGTTTCTACGTCTATTGTTTTCTATACGTTGATGCTTAAGGGATATTTAGTTTATGTGTATATTTAACAACAAGATCACACATTACAGATATCTATATGTGTGGAGATCGGAGACTTGGCATATATCTGTATCTCCATCGAATAGCACGCGGGAGTTAGGTATCAGTGTTATTGATAATCGTTATGTATATAGCGGCAACAAATTCTGCAGCACTTTACAATGTAGAGGGTATAATTACAGACAAAAGACAGACATTACCCAGTGAGAGCTACTTACAGATGAGACACAAGGTGTGGGGGCCCTGTTCGCGAGAGCTTACAATCTATGAAGGTGTCTGGGGGAGACAACGGGGGAGAAGTGCTGAATTTACAATGGTCCAGCCTTGTTTCATAATTATGGGGTGGTTTACATCAAAATTGGGTGAACCTGCCACCCTGACTGTACATCTATATACAGATAAGTGGCTGTGAGTGCCCTAGTGTAGGAAGCGACAGAAACGTGTGTGATAGAAGGATAGAAAGTTTTGCGGGGTCGCCCTCATCGGGGCGGTTACTCCGCTAAGGGAACTACTGCCGAGTGTAATTAAGGTGACAGTAATTGGATTTACACTGTATATAGGGGTTTTTCGGTATTTATGAGTATTTTTAATATTGTTATAGTAAAGGTTAAGTTTTAGTAGGAATTTTCTGTGATGGATTATGACAACATACTACGCAGCAATTTATAAAATGTTCAGTCACACTTTCTGAAGAAAATGTACTCCTTCTAGAAACGTATCACTGATTTTGTCAGATGGGTGTTGCCAATTGAGAAGAGGTCCTATCACAGTCTGACAATGACCAATCAGTGCTGGGAGAGTCGTGTGTGCAGGGACACACTCCTTTGAAAACTGGAATGGTCAGACCTAGGTGACAGACTTAGTAATACATTTCCAAAAGGAATAACAGAGGAGCAGCACAACACAGAGATAAAAGAGAAGATGCTCCAGAATTGCTATTTCACAGGGAACACAAGGATTTACTAAAACATTAATGTCAGAAGATGGCGCAGGTCCTCTTTAAATAGGATATGAAAACTTATGCCAATAAATTCAATTCTTTATCAGGTTCAAGATCTGAATGTCAGCAAGAATGTTTTTGCAGACAGCAAACATAGAAGATAAAATCTCTGCTGAAAAAATGTCCCATCCTCTAATAAGGAAGAAATGAAATAGTTTAATAGGTCTGATAAGTTACAAAACATATTCCTATTGAGCCATATTTTTGCACGCACAAAGCAAATAGTTTAAAAAGAATCTGTTGCCAATGTTTTTCCACTAATTAAAACAAGACCCTGATCCATATTCTTTTCTTCTTAGCCGTTTTTCTTTTCTGATTGTAGATTTCTCAATTCGGTCGTCTGTATGTGATAGAGGGTAAAGCTTTCTTGCCTGCGCTGCTATAACAGCATTTAGAGAGATGCTTTACAGCAACTTCATGCACATAGGGGCCTTAAGACTGACTCAGTCCCATTGACTTCTATAGGAGTTTTCTAGACATGTTCTGTAACCTGGTAAGAAGTCAGTGTGCAGGGAGAGGGTGAGCTGTGACCATCTCCTATTGTGACTGGTGGATCCTGTCTTATCTATACACATTGGTGTCACCTTTCAGTGTAATCCTGCTTGTGCTGATAATGATCAGACTACTGAAAATCTCTCTGCAGAACAGGAAGTGTCAGACTATTATTAAGTCTAGTGGCCAAAGTGAAAACTGCAAGACTTAAAGGGATTTTGCCACGATCTAATGTTGACGTGGGATCCTCCAAAATGGGTATTTAATCACTTTTCTAAATATATGTCATTAAAAAAAGTGAAGCCTGTGAGAGCTACAGCCTAACTAAGATGCCCTTAGTTTCCTGAATGTTACATTAGATATGACCAGAAGCTGATCTTACATTGTTTGCACTTCTTATTTGATGGCAGGGAACATGAACCAGCTTTGAAGGGACTGAGGAAAAAAGATCATGTGTCTGCTGTATAGAGAATCCACTGGCTGTATTGTAATTATCTGAGTAAACATGCAGAAGCTCCCTGCTCACTCACCCCCCCCCTATCTGTAGTCAGTGAACGCTGCCTACAGAGGGAGAAACAAAACGCATATAGCTTGTGCACAATACAGCTCTCCTCTGTGGATTAGCCAAACATGTTTGCTCAACTACAGAGACTAAATATCAGGAGCGTGCATGGGAGGTGGAGCGATGATAACACGGAGGAGGTACTTGTTTTTTTTTTAAACACAGAAACACAACGCCCCTTTTTTCAAGCCTCAAGAGGGGAGTATCAGCCTGTTAGGGAAGGAACTCACTTCTTGGCAAAACCCCTTTAATAATTTTTTTTTAAATATTGAAAGTGATATGGAAAATTAAAAAAAAAAAAAAAAATTTTTTAAAGAGCTAGTTAAACAATAAGTCATTTTTTGATAACCTTTTATAAACAAGCATATGTCTTGCCAACAATTGTTACACAAATTAAGCGAGTAATGTGAAATTATTGTACAATGAACAGTCATGCAGTTTTCTTTTGTGGGACCAGATAACCTCTTTATGGCTATGTGCACACTTAGAACAATATAACCAAGACAGAAAAAACATCCTTTTCTGATTCGTTTTTTTTTTCATTTATATGTTCGCATGCTCGACGTCATTCTTAATTGCATTTACAATGTATTTTACATTTCCCCATATTTCCATTGTTGGCTCTTTGTGGGCTATAGAAAAGAGTGAAGTAGCCGATTCTTGTAGATTTGTGTTTAAAGGGGTTGTCTCACTACATTGATTCCTCTTACCTCAGTCCTGTTTTCTTGGTTTCACTTTGAATTCAGGGGCGTGTTTACTGGCTTCCAGTAGGCTGCAGTAGAAGCCAGGTCTGTAGCTATAGCACCGTGCTGCAGCCTATCTGAGAGATTGAATAGGTCTTAGCTTAGCAACCTGAGGGCTGATGCGCTATATAAAAGTGGATATCTAGGAATAGGTAGGACACTGTATTCTTGCAAAGTGACTTGTTTTTGCAAGATCTTTAACATAAAAAGCAATCTTTGTAGTGAGATAACACCTTTAAGCTGATAGAGATATTGCCATCTGTGCGACAATGCATACAGTGCAGTTTGAAATATGTCTTTTCTGTTAATAATATACATGTAGCTACAGGTGAATTATTGCCCTCAGTTATCATACATGGGGCGACATGTATGTACGGGGCTGCACCAGAAGTCTGCCGTCTTTCCAGCCCGAAAACTGGCGCAGCCCCATTCGCTCTATTTTTAAACAGGCGCACTCCAGTATTAGCCGCATTACAGAGCACCCACAGTACTTTGTAATATGCCCGAGATCGGGGGGCGTGTCACCGTACAACCATACAAAGCTGCACATTTATAGCTTCAGTACAGCAATTCCAGGCGCTTTACTGCTGGAACAGGTAGTCCACTTTAAAAGTGGTTTACCTGAGCCAGAAGTGTTGCTTAATAGCTGGAAAGCGATAAATTTATGACCCGCAGTAGAACAGGTTCATAGATTCAGGCGCATTCTACGCTATAGATGCATGCAGAAAAAAATAGCGCTTGGGCACCAAAAATCATACATGTCGCCCATGGTGCTATGGGAATTCCTGGATATAGAGGAGTTGCCACAGCCACATGAACTGTGGATACATACTGCCCATGATTTGTACCAATACATTCCCAACTGAAAGGTTGCCTTGGTTGGGTCTCATCATTAAATGCTTATTAGGCTATGTTTACACGGTGTAATTGCAGGGACGTATTTCGCCCCGCAATTACGCCGTGTAAACGGTGAAGGGCGGGGCCGGATAGATATAAATTATTATTGGCGCGTATACGCCGTGCATAATTGACATGTCACTTCTCTCCCCGCTTGCCGCATTGTGCGAGCAGGGAGAGGAGACGTTATCCATAGTTCTCTATGAGAACTGTGGATTACCGTAATGACTGGGACTTATCTCGCCCCGTATTTCGCGCAGTACAGCACGAAATACATCCCATTTTAAGCCGTGTGAACATAGCCTTATTCTTCAGCTAGTAATTAAAGAGGAAAAACTTAAAAACATGTACTACTACAAGGAGAGATTTCTGCAAGTCATGGAAAAAAGCTGCACACATATTTAAAGGGGTCCCCTCCAATGACCATACATCAGTAAAACAGAAATTAGAGTATGGCAATTTTGTTTCATTTACTTTAATGAACCTTCAAATTTTCCTATTCAGTTGTGATCGCCACAAATTGGTAACCGTTTCTTATACTTACAAAGATTCAGCCATTTTTGCAGCAATGACAACATTTAGGAAAGCCATAGGAGTTGCCACTTCTAAATTACTCTCTCAAATGTCAAGAATGACTATGACTCTAACATTTGATCTACTATTATATGGCCAGGTTATGGGAGAAATCCGCTTTAGACAGTGCTCGACTGACTACAGGCACCACTCCAGAATTTCTGTGTGGAAAAAAAAAAGAAGCTCATTGGTGATGGTAGTAGTCTATTTACAGGTGATAAAGCATCGGAAGATATCTAGATAGGGCCTACCTGAGTGTTGAAGTGTGGGCAGGACTTGGAGCCATTACTGAAGGGTCATAAAATGCTGAGTTAGTGGTGGAAGTGGATGTTGTAAATCTGGCCATCACCGTCATCAGGGCCACCTTACATTCAGCCTTTCACCGAGGTGACATTTCTCTGAGAGAGGGGAGGAGGCTCTTGAGGAACAGTAGATCGCCATCCTCATTATCCCATTGTTGTCTCTGTCTATCTGCCACAACTGGTCCTTCTGTTCTTCACGGTAAGAGACCTGTTGTTCGTGCATGTTGGAGAGCATCATAAGAACATTATCCGCAAAGTCAGCCACTTCCCTTCTGCTCTTCCTTGCTGCTTTGCCTCCCCTTCTAGATGCCCGAGCTGTCTGGTGGCGGAGGGTCTCCATAGGGTGGGCTGTAAAAGATGGCTGGGATGGGCCTGGTAAAGTCACATCACTCTCCTCAGCCGCAGTGGTGGCAGACTCTTCAGGCTCTAGTTCATATGGAAGTGACTCAGAGTCAGACTCCCTCACAGTGGTAGAAGACCTGAGCAAATTAATGATTTATTTCAAATTAATTGTTTTACAGCGACATTAAGAGCAAGTAAAGCAAGAACAGCACATACTGCCTTTGCTCAGCGACCTTCCTTAAAAATGCAAGCCGGTCCATATAAGTGTAAGTCTTCTTTTTAGGGGCCACAGAACCAATGGGAAGCTTCCTTTCCTCTGCCAACTCTCGCATAAAACGGTCCCTGACGGACCGCCATCTTGTCTGTATTTGCTTCTCTGTTAACAACAAAGATTTGACTATGAAACAAAATGTTAATGTGTTTCTCAAAACAAACATTTATTTCCCGAAATTTGATCAACTGTGTTTAATCTTGAAAAATATTGTGCATTGGTGTTGCCTTAAATATACACACGTGGATAAAATTGTTGGTACCCTTCCATTAAAAAAAAGAAAAGCCCACAATGGGCACTGATATAGCTTGAAACGGTCAAAAGTAATAATAAATGTACTGAAAATCAACTGATAAAAATCAGACACTGCTTATGAGCTGTGGTTCAAACAAAAAATGTAAAAAAAATAAATAAAAAAAAAATAAGGAAACTGGCCTGCACAAAATTAATGGTACCTCTAGAAAAGACTAAAAATAATTTGAGCACATGAACAAGTTAAACTAAGGGGTGTCCTGTAATTCACTTCACACGTGTCTTCAAATTTATAATCTGTCAGTCTGCGAATTTCAAGGATGAAAAGTAGTCACTGTGCTGTTTCTTATCGGGGTGTGTATCACACTGAACATTGACCATAGGAGGAGTTGTCTCAGAGGTTAGAAAGAAAATTATAGACAAATGTTAAAGCTAGAGGCAAAAAGCCCATACCTAAACTGTTTGTTATTACAGTTGTACATATTATTCAGACGTTTAAGGTCTATGGGGCTGTGAAAACTTACAAAAGCAATCCCAATTTACTGATAATGGTGGGAAAGAAAATTCTTCAACCAATAGCATAGATACTCAGAAGAAAAAAAATAGGTCATAAAATATAACTTTTATTGATAACGTAGATAAAACATATATATTCCAAATGAAAGAAGAACTCTCATAAAATGTATGCCGCAGATAAAGGAGACGTATAGACTAGTAGGTAAATACTAACGGTACAGGACAAAATATGCACAAAGCCGTACTATGCACTATACAATGAGCAGGAAAATGCCCTAAACCGACAGAAAAGCAGGGTAATCGCCCCAATAAGAGCATCCCCTCCCGGAACCTTGCCCTAGCCTGCAAGGAACCCGATTATTCCCTTAGGCCCTGTCCCGACATGTTTCAATCCTCCCCAAACATATAGAAATAGATCTCATCAGGGGACAATAATAGGGGATATATATTTATGGACCAAGGGGTCACAACAAACCCTAAAAGGAACAAAAAAGTAGGCATATGATGGTGCACAAAGACCCAAGAGGTTTTACATAAGCGACTATATGATACTGCAAATGACATCACACTTATACAAATACCTGTACTGATATTGACAGGTGTAAAGTCATCTTCAGGATTCCAGAACTCCATATAACGTGTCCTACCTGAATCACAGTTGTCCAGAGAGCTGTCATAAAGATGTAAGTATCGCTAGAAGCTGAAGATAAAGTCACCACAAATATACTCACACTCTATAGTCATAAATAAAACACCACCAGTAGCACCAGAAGTATAGAGACAAAGTACATAGGGATACTCACTGAGCTAAAGTCGCCCATAAATGCCGAGTGTGGCAAAGACAGCAGTCAGCTGTATAATAGCAGAGAGATGTCCGCATATTCCACTGCTTATAAGGGAGCGTGAGCGCGCCTGAGTCCCCGCCTCATTAACATGGGACTATCAGGTAGCCCGGCACTGCAGATGCGTCTGTTTTAGGCTGAGCCGCAGACCACGGAATAGCCAGATCACAGGCGCGCCAGCAATAATCGCCACCAATGAAGAGGGTGATCGATTACACAGAAAAACAGTATTTGTGGCAGATTTCTGTAAGAATAATCACAGATAGTAAACTGTATAAAGGCAATTCTGTACATAAGAGCAAGTGCTGATATAAATGCACACAAAGTGGGAGAACTTAAATAGAGCTCCCATTAGTGTAGATAGTCGAAATAAAGAAATCTACAATGAGAAATAAGGCAGAGCTAATAGCAAGTGTGCAATATCTTAGATGTACTATAAAGAAAGAAGCACAATATAAAGAAGACAATCATGGATTAGGCCTCATTCACACGGCTTATTTCTCCGCGGATTGGCGACGTATTCCGCACCGGATTTGCGCTGCAGTACGGCGCCAATCCGTCGGAGTAATTACGGTAATCCACTGCTCTCATAGAGAACAGTGGATTCCGTCGCTCCTCCCCACTCGGCGAATCCGCCGCGGGGGGAGAAAGCGACATGCACATTATTTACGTAGATAATGCATTGTCTATGGGCCGGGGAGCGGCGCCGCCGCGGCGCTCCGGCCCCGCCCCCTATTCACGGCGGATTTGTGAGCGCACAAATCCGTCGGGAATAAGCCGTGTGAACACGGCCTTAAAGTAAAGTCATCATGACAAAAAACGTGCACACTAGATGAAGCAGCTGAAGTCTAATTGTTCATTGAGACCCAGAGGTGCCTGGGTTTTAAGGGTAACAATCCAGAAACATTCTTTTTGAAATAACTGGTGGTTTAGATCACCTCTGCGAAATGATGGAGCCAGTTTATCGATACCTGTTCATCTGAGGAACCCGGTATTGCCATTATGCCTCCAGTGAACATGACGTGCTACAGGGGTGCCTCGTTCATGGCGAACATCTCCCAGATGCTCACTCACATGTCGTCGCAGCTGTCTAATGGTCCTCCCAACGTATTTGATTCCACATTCACATGTGATCAAATAGATTACATCTTTATATGCGGCATACATTTTATGAGAGTTCCTCTTTCATTTGGAATATATATGTTTTATCTACGTTATCAATAGAAGTTATGTTTTATGACCTATCCATGGGGTTATATCCAACCTCCCAGGATGTGACTGCAAGAGGAAAATTGAAGTTAAATTAAAGAGAGAATACGAATGGTAGCTAGAGCCCAGGACAACTTCCAAAGAGATTAGAGGTGTACTCTAAAGCACATCAGTGTCAGATTGCATCATCCGTCGCTGTCTTTGCCAAAGTGGAAGATGATCGATGAGAAAACCAGTGGAGAAAGCAAATCTTAAAAAATCAAGACTAGAATTTGTGAAAAATGCATACTAACAAGCCACAAAGCTTCCGGGAGAATGTCCTTTGGAGAGATGAGACAAAACTGGAGCTTTTTGGCAAGTTACATCAGCCCTATGTTCACAGATGCAAAAATTAAGCATACAAAGAAAAGAACATTGTACCTTCTGTGAAACAAAGTAAGCTTGGTTACTGCTTTGCTGTATAAGCATAAATTGATCAATGCTAATCTCGTCAATGAATCTAAAGCTACAAGCATTTGGAGGAATGGCCAGGTACAACAGGTCTCAAATCCAGGCAAGCCAACGATATGAAGCCAAGTCCTCACTAAAACTCCGAATCCTGAACAACATGAACATTTTGAAGTGGGTCTCTCTTGACCTGCTCTTTAAAGTGACTATCATTCAACACTAGAAGCCAAAATATGGACAGCAGAGTCTCTGTATAGATTATAGACATTTTTGCACTCTGAAAGGTTGTCAAATCAAGAATTTGTTAATGAACCCTCATTTTGTCCAACAGTTTTTTTTTTATCTTAATTAAAACCCAATGTCAGAATTTAAATCATTAAAAATTACTATATATTATTTTTGTAAGTTTCAAGTTATTTCAATGACGTTTACAGCTTTTTCTTTAACTGAAGGGTACCAACAATTTTGTCCACATGTATAGGTTTTTATAACAGACAGATCTCCTATTGTAGCGTTTAAACATTTTGTATCATCCACAACATTTTTATTTTACTACCAAATACTTGAAAGTAGTGCTTGAAAGTTTGTGAACCCTTTAGAATTTTCTCATATTCTGCAAAATTTGATCTGAAACTACATCCGATTTTCTAAGTCCTTATAGTAGATAAAGAGAACCAAATCAAACTAGTGAAAAATATTACACTTGGTCATTTATTAAGTGATCCAATATTGTCCATATTCTGTCTCCTCCAACTCCATTATAGATTGTAAGCTCTAGCGAGCAGGGTCCTCTCTCTCCTTCCATATCAGCGTGTCACTTATTTTTATTATATTTATCTTGTATTATGTACCTGAATCCCTTGGCTTGTACAGTACCCTAGAATTAATGGCACTCTAAAATAAATAACGATCAATGCTTTTAGTATCTGCTATAACCCCTTGTGCAGAAATAAGAGCACCTAAACATTTCTGGCAATTGCTGATTGCTTCTGCACATCGACTTGACTACGGCATTCGAAAACTTTATTCTTTTTTAACCATTTTTTGTTAGTATGACTTGTATACTCAGGGTTTTATGTCTTGCTGCATGGCCTATGTCCTCTTAGAATTTAGCTCATGGATAGATGCTCTGACATTTTCCTCTAGAATTTGCTGCCATAAATTTTGTTTCATCACTGATGGCGAGCCATCCTGGTCTTGATGAAGCAAAACAGGTCAAACCCATAATACCAGAACAGTGTTTAACAGACGGCATGACGTTTTTATGCTGGAATGCAGTGTTTTCCTTTCTTCAAACATAATTCTTGTCTTTTAAACCAAAAAGCTCTAATTTGGTCTCAACCATCACAAACCAATGTTCCAAAAGCCTTCTGGATTGTCAAGCTGATCTTAAAGGGGTTGTCTTGCCATGCTGTTTTACAGAACCACAGCCAGCTTCAGGTTCACACTTTCCGGTCAGGCTGTGAGCGGGTCTACAGTAGTGACTAGCATTTTCAGCTCTATTCCTAGCTTAGACTGATAAAGTAACAATAGTGCTGGATGATTTTAAACTAGCCCACAAGCCTATAGAGCTTAAAAGGGCTAAAGCTTGTCAGCAAGTAATGTAAACAAGCTTTCGAACACAAGGTAAGAAAAACAGCAGGAAATGACATCAAAATCCCGGCCATTACTGTAGCATTGAAAGGTGGCTGGTAACTAGGGAAACTTGTATGCTATAGCAAGCGATAAAATCTGCTTCTGACTCTGAAGAGAAGCAAAATCACAACGGCAATGTATTTGGTAATAGTCTTTATCTTTGCCTACAAGTTTAAAACTAATCAATGAAACGGGACTACCCTTTTAAGCAAATTATTCTTTTGGAGAGCAGCAGCTTCTCCTTAATACTTTGCCATGCACACCACTGTTGTTTGGTGCCCTCAAACATTAATACTGTACTAGTTAATATGAGACAGGCATTAGAGGATACCTTTGCTTTCTTGGTGACCTTGTACACTATTAAAAACCTTGCTCTTGGTGTGATCTTTTATGGCCCTTTCCTTTCCTCCATTTGTAGAGATGGTTTTGTAACCTTTTTCAGCCTGATGAGCATTAACAAGTTGTCTTCTTCTTCAGAAATCCCCTTTGTTCATGCCATGAAACATTTTCACAAACGTGTTGTGAACATCAGCCTTTGACAGACCCTTGTGCTTTGAGTAAAACAGGTTGCCCACTCACAACTGATTGCTTTTCCATTGAAAATGTCCAATTTTACTTTCAATTTGCTAATCCTAAAGGTTCACATACTTTTGCCCCCCACAGATAAACAATGTTGGATAATTTTCATCAATTAATAAATGATCAAGTCGAATATTTTTGACTCATTTGATTTTGTTCTCTTTATCTGATTTTAAGACTTGTATGAAAATCTGATGTAGTTTTAGATAAAATTTGTGCAGAAGCTTTGAAGATTCTGAACTGCACCACTGTACATTGTTAGGCTATGTTCACACAGACATTCATTACTAGCGGTGCGTATTCGCCACTAGTAATGAACATGTCACTTATCTCCCCGCGCGGAGTATTGTGCGAGCAGGGAGAGATGTAATCCATAGTTCTCTATGAGAACTGTGGATTACCATAATGACTGGGACGTATCTCGGCCCGTATTGAGCGCAGTACGGCGAAATACGGGGCGAAATACGTCCCAATTTCAGCCGTGTGAACATAGCCTTAAAGGGGTTTGCCACGAAGTAAAATTGACGTGAGAAGCTTGCAAATTAAATAATCAACATTTCACCATTCAACATTATTAGAAATTCTGCACCGTTTTTGTTTTAGCTGCCCTTTTAGTGATCCATTGTTTACAGCTCGTCTCCAGTGGATACAACCAGGGCTGCGAGCTCCTCAGGCCTGGTCGCACATGCCCAGACATAACCTCTCCTCTCAGGCAGCTACTGAGTGTTCAAACCCCAGGTGCTGTCTATCTACTCCCGTCCTCCTTATTAATAAGTCAAACAGTGCAAATAAATTAAAAAAGAAACCTCAATGAGCTATAGTGTATTGATAAAGAAAAAAAAATCCACGGGTTTGGTTCCTGCAGGGATTTGAACCCAGGACCCTTGTCAGGAGGTAAAAAGCATTACCTCTAAGCTACAGTGTAGCTACTTGTACCTCTGTAAATAAACAGACCTTTCTCTGACTAGAGAGAGGAAAGGCCTGGTGATGTCATCCTGCTCAATCACATGATATGCAATTCACACAAATCACACACGCCCCCTTCTGACCACACAGAGCTGAAGAGCTGGATGCAGAAGATATGTAATGAGATCGTGGCAAAACCCCTTTAATATTAATTGCTGCATTTATGGCCACATAAGGAGAATAATAATGGCTCCTATTTTCAGTGTCCAGTTGCTACTGTGCAACATGATGTCTATCAGGACAAAATCTTCCTGTGACATGTTGTCCATAAGATTGACATAACAAAGTGAATGACAGGGGTGCAAGGGTAAGGTGAATATATTAGAAAGCTGATTATTTAACTATTTGGGGCCCATAAAGATCTTTTTTTTTCCCATTTAGCTTTAATATACATAGTTGTATCTTTCCCACATTCATACATACCATAGAGCACCTTCTCCTTTCGGGAGAAGTCATCCCACGCTGGAACCAGAGTCTGAAAGATGGATTCCCATATGCGACGGGTGACAACACGGTCAGAGTGCCCTGGGTCTGTCTGATCCCAAAGTGCAGGATTTTGTTTCACCAGTTCAATCAGATGATGAACATTGATTGGAATCTTTTCACCTCCATTTCTGCGCTCCTTGGTGCGGACCTAAACATCACAGAAACATGTTAGCATGTAGCATGTCTACACCATGTTAGTTACAAAAACTGCCACAAGGAAATTACCCGGGTGCAGTCCCAGCTTTGATCTTGGCTGTGGTCCTGAAAACCATAAAAAAGTACAGATGAAAAAAAAAGCAAAACACACTCTATATGGTTGGTAAATAAATTGTAAAGCATAAATTACCCAATGATCGTGGTCTCTGCTGTGGCTACGGACCCTGCTGGCCTTCATGAGTTCCTCTCTTATCCTTCTGTTCATGTTTTGCTGGTCTCTTTCCAGTCTCTCGATTCACGCTCCTCTTAATATCTCCAAGCACCCCCACACCCTCCCCTCACCTCTCACTTCCTTTTCCCGTTTCCTGGACAAAAAACAGATTAAAAACAGATGATGGTGGAGTGTCATCTGTTTTCCATCCACTCCCATTGCCTTTCAACTCACAAACATATCTAGTGCTTTCAAGTTTAGGAGTGTGCACATAGCCATAGCCAATACAACAAAGATTACTCACTGGATGCCAGATCATCTGCTTTTTTATTGTTTTTTAGTCAAAAGAAAATTAAATATACACCACACATAGGTTAAACTCAAAACTACAGAGCTGCAAGGCAAAAACAAAAGAGAATACATTATCTTCACGGCTTCAAAATCTGGAACACCACATTGGAATACTGCAGACTTAAAAGGGGTTGTCTCGCTACAAAGAATAGCTTTCAAAATCTAGAGAACACTAAATTTAGACATTTTCCAAATACCAATTTGTTCATCTTTTTTTGTTAAGGAGCTACAAGTTATTTTATCACTTTCCTGGCTCTTTCTGTTCCCTCAGTGTTTACTCCTTTTCCCCTGCTGTTTGTTCTATGTGATAGCAGGGGGTGATGTCATCACACAGGTCGCTGCAGCTCTGTGCTGGCCAGCAGTAAAAAGCTTGTTTTTATCTGATCTTTCAGACAAAAGCTTGTAATTACTGCTGTTTACTTTAGATAAACCTCCTGCTAGCAGTTTCAGAGAGCTTCTAAGCTACTCTAAACTAATTAGCAGACTGAAAACACAGAGTTGAATACAGGGAGTGAATGCACAGAGCTCATATGCTAATTACAGACAGTCTGACCAGGAAGTGACAGAGTAAAGCTGCATTATTTCATCTATGAAACTCTGTGGGGAGACAACCCATTTAACTTTTTTCTAGTATAGACGAACAAAAATGAGTTGTGTGCTCAGCTTTAAAGGGGTATTCTTATCACAGCAAGTGCTGCTGGAAGGGCCAATTACTGAGAAGTAAGCAATGCATGTTATCAAAAAAATATGTATGCTTTACCTAATACAGGTCTTTTTTGCACCCTCAACTTGCTCTTGTGTCGTTACTTACTAACCACCATTGTGTGCTTTCAGTGGTGGCTGATAATGCAGCCTTATCTCACGTTTGGGCTCTGGTCCAGCTTCTCGTGGGTTTAAAAAATGGGCAGTACAGACAAGTGGCACTATAAGGGCATCAGTGCATCACTTGCCTGTACGTGCGTGTTCCTGATTCTGCCATCTGAACAGCTCAAAGCACACAGTTTTGGTTGGTAATGAAGGAGACAAGTGAGCAGGATAAAGCTGCAAAAAAAAGCCTGTATTAGGCAAAGAATACATATTTGTTAATAACATGCATTTTAAAAACTGCTTACTTTACAGTAATGGAACCTTCCAGCAGCACTTGCTGCAATGGGAATACCCCTTTAAGTTCCATGGTCTGCTGCAGACATGACATGTCGACACATGGTCTACTTCAGCCAGTTAGTGGTCACAGCTGTGACTTGATTTAGGAAGAAATTAATTGTTCCAAGAGAGGTTTCAGGCTGGTGTTTACATGGCCATGAAGACCAAGCATGGTATCAACAATATAATTGAAGATATACACAATTTGATTATCTCAAGACAATGGCACCTGATCGGAAGTGGGATGCATTACATAGCAAAGGTACAGTCCGTTCTTAAAGGGGTTGTATCGTTTGCACTGTTCGGGCTCTTCTGCTAATTCTCTGAGATTGAATGTGAAATCCAGGGGCGAGTCTCTCCTTTTAAGCAGGCGTGTCCTCTCCTCCCAGGAGGTGTGTCTCTCCTCACTGAAGACCACATCATTCTGACTGTGCAGTGGAAGCAGAAGGATGTCTGCAGAGGACAGCTATACAGCCTCCTGCATGCTTGTCACCTGCCTGCAGAGCATCAGGCTCAGCAGCTTGGCTATAAGCAGTTATACACACAGCCTGACTGATGAGACATGTGAGGAGTGTACACTGCGCCACCTCCCCTCCCCTCCTGTTACCAGACAGGAGACTGTATGACTGTGGTTTTATGCAGTTAAACACACAGCCCCGAAGTGATGAGACATGTGAGAAGTGTACACTGCCCCCCACCCCTTCCCCTCTGTTACCAGACAGGAGACTGGGTTATATGGAGCAATGCACACTGCCCTCCCCACTCTCTTCTCCCCATGTTAACTGGCAGGAGACTCTATAATACTGTGTTATATGAGGGGTTCTGTGACTTAAACAGTCAGTAATTGCCCAGATCATTCACCCTAGAGCTGGGAGGGGATATACAGCCAGCAGGCCTTGGTTTCACTATCAATTTTAACAGCTCAGTGGGGAGAAAACACAGAGTGTGCAGGCAGCCAATCACAGCGCAGGGGGCGTGGCCAGGGCATTTCCTGTCTGGGGGCATATCCCAACAGGCTGAATGCAATGTCAGCCAGCCAATCACAGTGCAGTGGGCATGTCTAGGGGGCGGGAAACATCCAGGGGGTGTGTCCCGACCAGCAGCAGCAGAAACAGAATACAGATTTACAGAAAAGCTCATATCTGCTAAAACCAAGTGACTGAGTAATGAAACCCCAAATTACAAAAGTGCTTATTTTTTTACTGTTCCCATAATCTGAGACATGATCTTTGTAGCGATACAATCCCTTTGAGTGACCAATTGTAAGGATCTGAGTGACTTTAGCAAGGACCAAATTGCCATGGCTAGATGACCAGGTCAAACCATTGACATCTCAGCAGATGGGATGTTCCTGGTATGCAGTGGTTAGCATCTACCAAAGGTGCTAGAAGTTAGGACAACAGGTGAATCGGCCACAGGGTCATGGGTTACCAAAGCCCACCAAGGCAAGTGTAGAAATTGCTGATAATGATAGAAGAGTGTTAGGCTATGTTCACATGGCTTAAAATGGGACGTGTCTCGCCCCATATTTCGAGCCGTACTGCGTTAAATACGGGGTGAGATACGTCCCAGTCATTACGGTAATCCACAGTTCTCATACAGAGCTATGGATTACGTCTCCTCTCCCTGCTCGCGAAATACGCCGAGCGGGGAGAGAAGTGACATGTCAATTATTCACGGCATATACGCGCCGTGAATAATGCATGTCTATGGGGCTGACGGCCCCCCCGACCCCCGATGTAATTGCGGGGCGAAATACGTCCCGCAATTATGCCGTGTGAACATAGCTTTACAACACACAGTACATCACAGATCACTGCATATGGAGCTGCACAGCCACAAACTGGTCAGGGCGCGTGCACATGGCATGGTTTATTGGGCGGCTGTTTAGACGGTTTGCGGATTTAGAAACCGACAAGCAATGCTCCCTATAGACTTTAATAGAAAATCCGTTTAGCAGTTCACACTGAACGGATTTTCTGGCGGTTTTTCATAGCGTCGGCGGTCCGAAAGGAAAGTGAGTGAACTTTTTTTGCGCGGTTTTTGCACTCAGGAAAAAACTTTGAGCTTCTTAGTTCACATGTTTTTGATCAAAAAATGCTTAAGCCACCCACGAACTTACAACGTGATCTCAGGTCAGGTGGTCCTACGCTATCTTTACCTCTCAATAGAGCCAAATCCAGGCCTCTCATTGAGTCAGCCGACCTCCATTATCCAGAGAGAAATAAATAAAAAAAACACCAACCTTGCAAGCTGCACTCCTATAACAGCCTGTGAAAGTGGATGGGGTGCAGGAAACCAAAATGGAGGCATCTCTTCCTCCCTATATAAATTAAAAGCAATATATGCCAAATACAACATATAGTTCTGCACAAAAAAACATTTCTGAAAAAACACAATGTGAACAAATGTGCAAAAACCACTAAAAAACTTTGACAAAATCAGTGACAAAAACTTTAAAAAAAACGAAAACTGCTGAAAAAACTACCGCTTTTTGTGTCAAAAAACGTCCAAAACCCAGTTGGGATGGATGGTTCTGCTGTGGTCAAAACCGAGCAGATTTTGTGCTTTGCCATTTGAACGCACTCTCAAAGTGCCCATGTTGACCCCTTTTCACTGCCAAAAGCACCTAGGATGGGTAGATGATCATGAGAACTAGACCAGTGGCTAGACCATTTTGGAATAAGGGTTTAAACAGGCCACACCCCTTTGTATGTGGTCGTATGCATTGTCTAGTATCCAGGTACAAGACACCTTTAGAGGTGAAGGTAAGGTTATGTTCACACAATGTACTGCGGTGCGTACTTTGTGTCTTTCGGGAGCTTACACTAATACGCACCTACTCCCACGGCGCGCGCGCGGAGGGGGGGGGGGGTGGCGGGCTGCCCGCCGGTCCCATTGACATTCATTACTCACGGCAAGTGACTGACATGTCACTTATCTCCCCCTGCGGCCTATTGTACGAGCAGGGAGAGGAGGCGTGATCCATAGTTCTCTATGAGAGCTATGGATTACCGTAATTTCGGCACGCATCTCGCCGTATTAGAGCACAAATACGCACATTTGTAAAAAAGCTATACGTGCAAATACGCGGCGAAATGAATGCCGAAATTACCCCGTGTGAACATACCCTAAGTATTAAGCATGTGGTTTCAATGTCATGCCTGCTTGGTACGTCTCTACATATTATACCATGAAAGCCCTGTATACACAGGACTCACTGTGTGCAGGATCAACATGTACAGCGCTGTATGCACAATTTTGGGTAAATGAAGATGAATTACATGGAAGATGATACAAGACAAGCCATTGTAAGTGGTTTTCCATAGGAAACAAATAAAATGAACTGAGGACATATTTGGGGCTTCTTGAACACGAACCCCCTCCAAACAACATCAAAATGAGCTGTGTGAACATGCCTTAGAGGGGCTGTCTCTCTTTCCACAATGCCACACTTTCTCATGAAGCAACACCCCAGTGTCAAGCAGTGTGCAGATAGTGTCTTAAAGAGGTTGTCTCACTACAAAGATAATATGTAGGGAACAATAAATGAAGACGTTTTCCAAATAGATTGCTTTAATTTTCTTTGTTGAAGAGAAGTGAGTTATCAGCTCTGAGTGCACTCAGGTCTCTCTAGGTTACCAACCTGCTCTGCCCTGCTCTTCTCTGCTGTTTGTCTTTTCGGATAGCAGGTATGACATCACCCCACAGAACTGCTGGCAGCTTGACTGTTATCTGATCTAACAAACAAAGGAGACTGCTTACTTTTGTTTACTTTAGCTTTGAAGTTTCTCAGGACTTAAGAGAAACATCTCCTGCTCTCATGTCAGAGTAATAGCAGATCTTTGAATATGGAACTGATATGCTAATCACTGCCACAGAACCACCCACCTACTGACCAGGAAGAGACAGGGTGCATGCATGAAAGCTGCTTTTGGCTCTTTGAAAGAGCATGGTAAGACAACCCCTTCAAGCCCATTATAAGTGTGTATGGGACAGGGTGCCCCAGAAATGCTCTTTTTAGAACAGTTTAACATAACACATTTTTTCTAACCATGTTAGGAAATGAGGGGCTATGTTTTCAGCTGGTGTTTTGCAGCAGTGTTTTTAAAAGATGTATCAGGAATTACACCCTTCCATATACATATTTCCCTGTGTAGGCTCCACTCCTGGGTTGGCTTACAAAATAAAAAGTCAAAAAACACTGTGTGAACTCGGCCTAAGGCAGATCTGCACAAGACATAGCCCTATTGTGGGTGAGGCTAAGGCCTGGTTCACCTCTGCATTGGTAGTTCTACTCAAAGCCTGCGTCACACAGGTGGCACCAGGTGCGTTACAAGCCAGACGCCAAGAGCGCCCACTGACTACCCCAGGGCTCGCAGGACGAGCTATTGTTTCCATCATTTCTACGGAGAGTCCAAACAAAACCTCCGACACAGATGTGACCCAGGCCTTATCCTCAGGTTTCCCTCTGAAATAAGAGGCATACTACTGATCTCTGCAGAGGAGGTTCTTCTTATGGACAGAAATGTTCTGCTGCCCAAACCTTATTCTTATGTATGGGATGTGATACAGATTTCAATGCAGAATTTGCACAAAAATCTGTGTGAACAGAGTTCTATGAGGTTGTTAAGCAGATTGAACAGCAGCACATCTTTATTACTTTACCATTGTCTAAAGAAAATGTGTTTCTCCTACGAAGGTGCCGGACACCAGCAGTGTTACCCCAGTGACTCTTCTCATGCACTTTAATATGGTTTTTCATCAGAACCTCCATGTCTGGATCCTCTCAGGTAATTCCATGCTTGGCCAGCCACTTGAGGCGATGCCACAGTTAGCCAGCCACCATCTGAGGTAATGCCATGGTTGGCCAGCCAAGAGTTGAGGCGATGCCACACTTGCCCTGCCACCACTTGAGGTTATGTCACGGTTGGCCGGCCTCCACTTGAAGTTATGGCATGGGTAGCCGCCCACCACTCGAGGCTATGTCACGGTCGGTCGGCCACCACTCGAGGCAATGCCACGGTCGGTCGGCCACCACTCGAGGCAATGCCACGGTCGGTCGGCCACCACTTGAGGCAATGCCACGGTCGGTCGGCCACCACTCGAGGCAATGCCACGGTCGGCGGACCACCACTCGAGGCAATGCCACGGTCGGCGGACCACCACTCGAGGCAATGCCACGGTCGGCGGACCACCACTCGAGGCAATGCCAAACGGTCGGCGGACCACCACTCGAGGTTATGTCACGGTCGGCGGACCACCACTCGAGGTTATGTCACGGTCGGCCGGCCACCACTCGAGGTTATGTCACGGTCGGCGGACCACCACTCGAGGTTATGTCACGGTCGGCGGACCACCACTCGAGGTTATGTCATGGTTGGTGGACCACCACTCAAGGTAATGCCACACTTGCCCGGCCACCACTTGAGGTTATGTCACGGTTGGCCGGCCACTACTTGAGGTTACAGTATGGTTGGCCGGCCACCACTTGAGGTTACAGTATGGTTGGCCGGCCACCACTTGTAATACCCTGGGTGTATGGACAAGCAGGGGAGGACACCTGCCAGGACTGCCCAGTGCTCATGCGCACGATACAAGCCCTCTGACTAGAAACATCCTTACTGACACACACTGCACGGCGCTCCTCACCTCCCCTCGGCGCCCTTCCTACTGTACAGATCCCTCCCTGGCTCCACCTCGGAGGCCTCATCCGTAAATAACAAGCGATCGCAGCCATCACTCCACGCCCCGCCCACACCGCTCGTTCCACGCTCTGCAATGAATGGGATTGGCCGGAAAGCTCTGGCTAGTCACACAGTACACGATATTTGGTCAGGAGCCCTCCATTCCATCTGACGCTGATTGAGCCGCTGATGCAATACGCTTTGCCTTCAGGATTGGACAGAGGGGAGGAAGGCGTGGTCTTAATGTATTTGCAGAACCAGCGAAGTCTAGTGGTTGCTGCTGATTGGTTACCTGTGACAGGGGTTGTACCACGGTGAGGGGGAAGTGCTCCTGTGCATGCTGTGTATAGGATGTCTTGCTGTAGGACTGGAGTGACAGCTGGATGGTGCAGGTAATTGTATTGCGGGTTTAACATTTGTCAGCCTGAACGCTTTGAGGAATCTTTGTTATATTAAAGAGGATTTGACTCTGGTTAGGTATACTTAGATGATTCAAGAGCATCTGATTCTACTGTTCCTCTGTTTATTCCTCCTGGAAATTGTATGCTAACATTGACGGTCTATACACTCCTACACATATGATTACAGTCACAACAGGGCTGATTGTGGCAGACATTTATCGTATTCATTCATATAGGCGGCTGTTGTAGTGTACAAGAGTTTCCAGTCTACCTACTACTCCCATCCTCTGCCACCTCTGCACTGTTATATTCCACAGCGCTGTAATAGATTTGTCCATTGTCCCCATGGGATTCACATTCTAAATTCCAGATTAACCTTTTTTTTTGGGACGGTGTGGTAAACCAAGAAACGTCTCCCCAACCCATGGAGAACATACCAACGCCTTACAGTGACCTTGGTGGTGAGCACAGACCAAGCGTGCTGCCCTACAACCGTATAATAGCTGAAATACCTCTTAGATTAATAAAGCAATCTTTCCTTCCACTAGTGGGAGCCCCGGTATGATGATGTCCATTAGTTTAAAGGTTTTCCTCACCATGCCAGTTTCACAGAGCCCGCAGGCAGCTGAGACTCGCACTTCCTGGTTAGGCAGTGGGTGGGTCCAGAGCGGTGATTGGCATATCCACTTCTTGCTATTTCGGTTACAGGGACATGACTGCAGGAGATTTATAAAGTGTACTAACAAGGCTACAGAGTGAAAGCTTCTCATTTAGTTCGGTAAATAAACTCCCTTTTCACGGGAAGTGACTCACCATGGGCAGACTGATGGCAACTCAATGCAAAGAGAGGTGGTCGGTAACCTAAAAACCTGCGTACTCTTAAAGGAGTTGTCTCACTACACAGATAACATATAGGGAACAGTAAATGAAGACCTTTTCCAAATATATTTCTTCGTTTATTTTTCTTTGTTGAGGAGATAAAAGTGATTTTATCAGCTCTTAGTACTCTCAGGTTTCTCTAGCTAACCGACCTAATGTGCCTGCTGTTTGTCCTATTTGATAGTAGGGATGATGTCACATGAAATACTCGTTGAAAACCTCATTGTCCGACGTGGTTTTCAATGGTAGAATCTGACGAGTATTTTGACATTGTCGTGTGGATGTACCGTTAGAGGAGATAAAATCTTCTTGGTCTCCTGACCAAAGCAAAATCAAAACAACACTGTATTTGGTAATGGTCGTTATTTACCTTTTATTTAGTGTTATATAGTAAAACAGTGTACTCTTCGCTGAAGCTGCTCCGATGTGCCCTTCTAGTTCTTCACTGATGATGTCAATCACTGACCTCAGCAATAATGTAGAGACCACTGAATCCAGTGATTAGCTGCTGCGCCATATGTGGGCCATGAACATTATGTTCTTAGATGGGACAGTAGAAAATACTGGAGGCCTTCAAGCATGATTCTAGCCTCCTGGCTCATATAACTGCCAACCAGCACCCTGTGATCAATGATGGGAGGGTGGTGCCACGTCTAATAACTTAGATTTGTGGGTTCACTGACAGGCACAACCTAAGTGAATAAAGGGGAACTTGAAAAATAAAAAAAAATCTTGTATAACTTGCCTAAATCTTATCCTCACCCTTCATGGACATGTTCACACACTGCCTTAAAATGGGACGGTATTTCAGTCCGTAATTACGGCGCTGGATGCGCGAATTACGGCTGGTAAATACTCGACAGGAGTCATTACGGTAATCCACAATTCTTATAGAGAACTATGGGATTACGTCTCCTCTCCCTGCCTCAGTGAATCCGCCGCGGGGGGGAGATAAAGTGACAGTCAGTTTCTAGCGGCGTATACCGCCGCTAGTAATGATAGTCTATGGGCCCGAGGTGCCGGCCCCACACCGCTCCCCCCGCCCCGGTCTACACGGGTAAATGGCCGGGGCCGTAATTACGCCCCGCAAATAAGCCATGTGAACCCAGCCTTAGATGTTTTTCTTTGTTAAGTTGTGTTTCTTGTTGTGTACGTAAGCCCCCTTTCTCTGCAGCCGAGCAGCAGTACTTCTATTTATAGCTGTTTTTCATTTGCCCCTGTAAAAATTCCAAAGTCCTTTTGCTGTGCTTTGCTGATCTCCACCCTCCCCAAACTTTGTATGAACCCACCTTCAATTTCTCATGTTGAAAGCTTTGGGAGGCAGGGATAAATAAGGTGGCTACACAGCTTATTTCCAAACCCCTTTTAGTTACTTGATCTCCTGGGCTCAACACATACATATTTCCTTTCCCTATGCAGACATGCAGAAATTCTAAAGCCTCGTTACATATGAAACAACAGATTATACATCAGGAAGGTCCACATAAATTTTAACAAAACTGGTTGCAAAAGTGCCTAAGAAGAGGTAATGTAATGTAGGCTTGGAAAGGCTCATTTGGGAGCCGAAGCCTTGCCACTGGACATGTAATATATCACTGTAATCTATTTTTCCCTACTTGTGATTGCAGAAGATTTCCTATAATTTTATACTTGAACTTTATTTTTACGTAACAATAATTATAAATGGCTGGGAGTGTTTTACTTGTTGGCTGGAAGGAAAATGAACACCTTATTAGAAAATAGAGGTTCTGACCCATATTAAAAGTGTAGGTGCTTTATATGCTGCCCACCTGAGAGCAATATGATAGAGGGAGAGAAGCTGAGCCTCTGTGATATATAGGGTTATATGATAGAGGAGAGAAGCTGAGCTCTGTTATATATAGTTATATGATAGAGGGAGAGAAGCTGAGCTCATGTGATATATAGGTTATACGATAGGGTAAGAAGCTGAGCTCCTGGGATATATACGGTTATATCATAGAGGGAGAGAAGCGAGCTCTGGATATATAGGTTATATCATAGAGGAGAGAAGCTGAGCTCGTGATATAATAGGGTTATATGATAGAGGGAGAGAACTGAGCTCTGTGATATATAGGTTATATGATAGAGGGAGAAAAGCTGAGCTCTGTGATATATAGGGGTTATATGATAGAGGGAGAGAAGTTGACTCTGGATATAACAGTTATATGATAACCCTCTATCGTATAACACCTATATATCACCGAGCTCAGCTGCACTAACCTCTATCATATAACCCTATATATCACAAGATTAGCTCTCTCCTCTCACATATAACCCTATATTATCACAGAGCACAGCTTCTCTCCTCTCTCATATAGACCCGAATGTATCACAGAGCTCTGCTTCTCTCCTCTCTCATATAACCCTATATATCACAGAGGCTCAGCTTGCTCTCAGGTAGGTCAGCATAAATCACCTAATAGGGAGTAATTTTGCTTGGCGATACAGGGTTGACAACATCTTAATTTACAATATTGGCTCTACAGTTTTTTATTGTGGTTGCCGCCAGAAAAGTGCTAAAAATGTAAAGTTTTATGATACTTTACTTGTCACTTGGGAAAAGGGGTGTGGCTTTCGCAGAAAGTGGGCGTTGATTTCACAGGAAGGTGCATGGTCACATTCAAATGGCGTGCCAAAAAACGTGTAGAAAGTGAGCCAACTAATAGCTGTCTAATAAGCTAGACCAAATCTAGAGAGCTCCAAATGTATCAAACAGGCAGGAGCCGCATGTGAATAAACCTGGATTTACTGAAGAGTTGCAGTGAAAACAAGAATTACCAGTGTACGACAGCTCTGAAAAGAAATTTGGGGCGGTGTATGTTTAACACTTTCTTCAAATATTCCAGAGAATAAACAATGAGGCTGGTAGAGAATCTGTTCGTGTCCGCTCCGGGATGGTCATATTACAGTGCGACATGCTGTGGTTCATGGCAAGTATGTTACAACATCCTGGTTATCTTCACTATCAGCACATAAAAACTAAATAAGGAAATACCTGGACTCTGCAAATCCACCACAACCAATAGGTCAGAACGAATCCTTCAGGCAATGGGGAAACTGAATGCCCAAATATCTGTATTACAATATAGGTGCATTTCCTATATAGAAACCCCTCAGTACAATCTCAGTACAAAAACAGTTGAAACCAGAAACTTGTTTTCTCACTATCAGACATGAAAATTAGAAAAACCTTACCCGTTTTGGTCAATTAGTAACCAAAATTATTTATATTGCCCAATGCCAGCATGAGAGAGAGAAATTTGTTTTAGACATTTTTATTACTTTCTGGCAAAGTCAAAGTTTACATACACAGGATTACTATGGCATTAAAAAACAATTTGGGACAGCCCATATGGTATGTCATGTCTTTTGGAAGCTTCTGATAGGTTTTATTGGCAACATTTGCATTAATTAGAGAACACACCCTGGTGTATGTGAACATCAACACCCAAAACACCCATGCTTCTGGTAACTTTATGGGAAAGGCTTAAGAAATCACCAAATATCAGGAAGAGAATTGTGGACTTGCACAAGTCTGGTAATCTTTGGTGCAATTTCACCAGATACCAGAAGTGTTGCACTGATAATAATTAAATCACACTGTGGCAATACTAATTATATCACTTGTACAATGCTAAGGGAATCCAGAAAACATGACCTTGTGGTGAGTCCTTGAGGACTGGAGTTGAGAAATCGCTGAACTCATACAAACAGTTTACGGCTATGGTTCCACACGGCTTCATTGCGGGAACGTTAATTACGCCCACAATTACGCCGTGTGGACGGGGGCAGGGCGTGAGCGGGGGGCCGCACTTTCCTCCGTGATTCGCCGGCCCATTGACTTTCATTACCAGCGGCGCGCTATACGCCGCTGTATTCACATTCAATTATCTCCCCGCCCGGCGGATTCGTCGAGCAGGGAGAGGAGACGTAATCCATAGTTCTCCTATGAAACTGTGGATAACCGTAATGAATGGGCCGTTTATCGGGCCCGTAATTTGGTTGCACTTTCGGCCGCGTATTACGGGGACCGAAATACGGCCCATTTTAATAGTGCCTGTGAACATGGCCTTACTATCGGTTAATAACGCTCACAAAACGGTCTCCATGTAGCTCATGCTTCTTGATGTTATTGTTTGTATTTGATCTTATTGTAGTATAAATGTTGGTTTTTACACCTTTTTTTTTTTTCTTCTGAACGGACGGGCGTCCTGTAGGCATAAATGTACACCGTGGCAGATTTGCTGCAGAAGATTTTTACCTTGGATTTGTTGCAGTTTTGCTGTCAGATCTTTTCGACATTCTTTCAATGAGAAAAGGGAAAATGTGCGCTGAATTTGCAGATATGGTGTCACTCAATGGAATTTGTCTTCCTTTCCATTAAAGTCTGTGTAGAAAAAATGTAAGGTAAAATCCAAACAAAATCTGCAGCAAATCCGTTGCATGTGCATTCAGCCTTAGAGGGAAGATTGTACGCACATAATTTTTTTTTACTGTTTTCACATATAAGTACTTACTTCTCGTGTATAACATCATTATTTTTATGTTCTGTTTAGGTGGCATTACCAGGCTTAAACCTAAGGACCAGACCCTAAGGCTGAGATGGCAACAGATAATAGCGCTGTGGTTATTAACCACCCAAATATTGGGCTAAACTGAGCTGGAATAAATCTCTGACCTTCAGCTCTGGTACCGTCTTTCAAGTAGTTTAAAATACTTTTACACAAAATTTTAAGATCTTAGGATTTTCAATGATATCAGTGTCGTCAAATGTTTATTATTTGATTCATTCTTGTAGGCACCATTATTCATCTAATGATAATGTCCTGAAGCACTAATCACATTAGTCTAAATCTGAATTTCTTATCAAAATATAATGATTCCAGAATAATTAAAAGCAAGTTGAAAAAGTTATCATAGTGCAAAAATATATTCATTGCCTTTCCTCTCGATCAAAAATTGTTATGAAATATCTGTGATGCCTCACTTGCTTCTTGGGCTCCATCTTGGACCGTCCTCGGAGTCATACTTAAACTCTGGTTATCTGCCGTCCTTGTGGAACAGTTTTTGGCACACCGGTAACACGGTCACACTTGTAGTCCAACTGGCCTCAACCAGTTTTAATTCAGACACGGGCACGGAACGTACAGGTTACAGAAAAACATAAGCCAAAATAAACCCAGCCTTTAGTAGCACGAACTAAACACAGTGTTTTCATTCTGCTACCAGTTGTCTGTGCCTACGTGCACAGCACCCCAAAAAAAAAACAACAGTACTTCTTACTGTATAAGTCACATTACTCGGGCTTCCTACCACCTTGTGGAGAGGTAAAGCCTCTCCTCACTCTCTGGTCAGCTCCCAGATCCACACAGATCTACCATCACCTCCCAGATCACTTGCAGTAACGCAGGCTTTTTATAGGCCTCCAGGGACCTGCATCAAAGGCCTGGGCCGGAACAAGGGGAGTAGCCACCCCCAACCCAACCACTTTGCCTACTTCTGATAAATCCGTCCCTAATGGCATGGAACAGCCATAAAACTTTAAGGCCTATGTTCACACGGCAATAACTTGGGACGTATTTCAGCCAGTAATTTGCTCCGGTACTGCCCTTAAATACGGGCGATATAGCTCCCAGTCATTATGGTAATCACAGTTCTCATAGAAGAACATGATTATGTTTCCTCCTCTCCCTGCTGCGCACAATAACGGTGAGCGGGGGATAAGTGACATGTCAATTATTCACGACGTATACGCGCCATGGAACAATGAATGTCTATGGGGCCCGCAGGCTGCCGGCTCCCCCGCCACCCGGCTCACGGAGCACACTGCGTACATTGGGGCGAAATACGTTCCCTACAATTACGCCGTGAATAAGCCTGTGTTTGAACCACTGCCTAATCAGTTGTCCATACAACTTACTATGGCTAAAAACACACATGAATGGCTCCTTACCCCACCAAGCCCAGGCAACCTTGGTGACGTGAAGCTTGCTGTTGTCCTGCTTTACTCCACCCGTGGCAGAAACCATGCGAAGCGCCTGAGGTCGCTCTGCCACACCTCTTACTGTACGAAATAATCACAGCTTATGGTTTATAACATATAAAAACATATACGTATTTTTTCATTGTACATCCGTATTTATAATTTTTGTATTCAACACAAAATATTATTTACCGGACGATTTTGTCCATTTAGGATTCTTTCTCAACATTAGATTAACAAGAATATGTTAATCCTATGCTATTAGATTTTATATAGAATAGCCTGATGGGAGGCCTGTCATAAGTTTCTTCTCCATTAGCTTAAGTGACAGCCATGCTATCCACGCTTATGTAGAAGCTTATCTGAAAAAGCTCTGCAGCTGTTCTATATATTCGTATACCATATGATCACGATATTCTGGTTAAACCCCATAGTTTTGCCAACTTTAGAAATTGATAAAGCAGGAGATTGTAGAGGGCGGCGCGCCCCATCAAAAAGCCACACCCCACTCCATCCACCTACTGCATAACGCTTTTGAAGAACGCCAAGTAGATGCCCCTTATAGCCAGGTAGTAGCCCCCCCTAATCAGGTAGTGCCCCCTTACAGGCGGTAGATATGCCCCTTTGTTGCCAGCTAGATGCCCCCCTGTTGCCCAGGTAGACCCCCCCCCCCCATCTGTAGCCAGGTAGGAGCCCCCTATATCTAATAAAAATAAAATAATAAAGCCACTTTAACCTCACCAGGCTCCTGCAGCTCCGACATCCTCCGGCCGACTGAGTAGTCTCAGCGTCGCAGGGGGATTGAGTGCAAGCCCCGCCATGCGTCACTCTCCCCCTGTAACGACTGACCTTGTATATAACAAAGCGCACAACTGGCGCGCGGGTACATACAGGGGAGTAGGGGAACGATCCCGTCCTGCCTCCTCCCTTGCACCCTGAATGACTGTGCGGCTGCGGCCGCACAAGTCAGTGAAGACTCTCCGGGCAGGTGAGCGGGGGCCGCTGCGGGCCCGCTTCACCGGCCTGTAGGAGCTGCCCGCGGCCCAGATAGCGCAACTAGCGCAACTCTTGCGCCGCGGTCCCCCGCTGCTGCTGGTGGCGGGAGAAATGTCCACTCTCACTCTGCATGGAGAGCTGAGGGGGGGGGGATGGGGAGGGGGGCGACCCCCATTACGGGAATCCCCCGCTAAAAGCGGGAGAGTTTGGTATGTATGTTTTGATAACCCAATGTTGAGAGAGGTCCCAAATGGACCGAAAAGTCCAGAAATGATTATTTTAGATGTTGGTATCCAACAAGATTGAAAATTTTGCTTGTGTTACAATTTTTAAACAATAAGCCTGTGATTTTTTTTTTTTCTTTTTTTGTACAATATGATAATAAAATGTTGATACTGCAGGAAGTGCCTTTGAATATATTTTTTGCACTATTAATCTAAATTCCATATTGACCGATCAGTATGTTTGCTTGGCATGTGTACAAAACCAGAGTAATCCACACAAACTCCAAGCAAATGTTTTCCAGGGTGTGATTTGAACCCAGGACCACAGCGCTGCAAGGCATCAAAGCTAACCACTGAGCTGCTCAGTAGTTGACTGCATCTTATGACGTCATCAGGAAGTGTCTGGACAGGTAGCTAGTACTCCTTGGATAAACGCGGACCAATCACCGTGGAAAGAGGGCTGTTCCTTCAGACTCCCCTCAAGCACCAATGCATGCCCAGCCTAGTGTGCATGTTTGAGTGCCCAGGATAACTCCCAATCCTGAGCTGTTTAATTTCTTAGATGCTGCAGTCAATGCAACTGTGATACATTTTGTGGGTGCTGACCACCGTTGTCATTGGTGTCCCCCCCCCCCGAGCCGCCAGGGGCCGGCCCCATCCTTACTGAGGCTAATTTTATAATAGTAAACCAGTATTTGATGCTATTGTTCAGTAGATGGGAATGCCAGAATTAGTGTACCAAGCTATTCCGTCCAAGTACCGCAAGTAGGACAAAAACACTAATAAAAACAAAAAAAAATGAAAAGCTTAGACAACCACTACTTTTACAATGTAAAAAATTTTTTTTATGTTATTAAATTTAAAAATACAGTATGTCAAAAGTGAAGTAACACCTCTCACATTTTTGTAAATATAATCTTTTCATGGGACAACACTGAATATAAGTGTCACAGTCAAAACCGCTCCTGGTTCTGAGCCTTTGGCGAGGGTGTGTCCCCGCTCCGCTGTGACCAGACCTCTATTGCTGTTCGCTATAACTCACCTGTCTTGACCCCTGTCCGCAGACGGGATTTTACATTTCTCCTCTGTTCGTTCCCTTCTGCCTGCCTCACAATGTGCTAAAGAGACAGTAACCCAATTACTGCCAAATTGACCTGTTACCTCTGCTAGATAAGGAACTTCCAGCAATCAGTTCCTTTGTTGTCTTCCTACATAGAGCTTGACCCGTGGCTGCTGTATTGCTGCGGTTACCCTGCGTTACCTGTGCGTTACCAATACGCTACCTGCTGTTTCCTGCTGCTGCACTAGTCTGTTATATCTGCTGTTCCGAGTCGTGTTACCTCCCTGGACTGCGTCGCCTGTGTCTCGGCTACACCTGCTGTGTCCGTCGTCGTCAGTACCCAGCACCTGCTGTCCTTGTCTTGCAGTCGGCTATTGCCGGCGAGCTTTTACCATCTAAGCTCACGGTGGCCCAGGGGATCCGCCATACTGCCGTTCCATTCCCGTAGGCTATGTTCACACGGAATAATTGCGGAGTGGAGCTACACCCCTCAATTACGGCAGGACTTCAGGAACTCACGCCGACCCCCGCGCGGCAGGGTTGAGTACACTTGTACTTTCAGTCCCCCTAGGGTACTTAACCACTGGAGGTGGTGGGGGGGGGGGGGGGTGATAACTTGTACACTATTCTGCAATAATAATATAGTGCAGAAGAAGTCTACAATTATGACTTCCATAATAACTCTTCAGGCAGGGTGTAGCAGGAGTAGTAACATGGCATCCTTGCCTGGCTACCATAACAACCAGTTGACACCCAGTATTTCGTTGCAGAGACAGGGGGATTGGGCAATGTTACATTGTGTGCAGCGCTTTTTTCAACCACTTTGATGCCGCTGCTTCCAAGGTATTACTGGGTCAATATTGGAGTTATCTCCAATTCTGGCAGCTAGCAGCAGGTCTGTAACACACGCTTCGAGCGAACTTAATCCAGACATCTGTACCAACATAATGATTTCCTAATATACGGTACAATAAAAAATTGCTTATAAAGGGTCTAAACTTAAGGGGTCTGACTGTAAATCCCTATTCTACTATTGAAAATACAGTGCTGCTTTTTAAAGGGAACCTCTCACATAGATTATGCCACCTTGCTGAGGACAGCACAAGCTAGTGACCGACCTGCTGTTTCCAGTGCTGTGTCCCTTATTCTGTAAGATGCTGGAGTTTTAGGAGCATTTCCCCTCAATATCTTATCATGAGCATGTGTTAGCCCCGCCCACCAAAGACTAGCCCCACCCACATGGCAATTATTCACATGTTTCTACCTATTCAAAGTAACAGGATTATCAGTTGAGGTGGGCGGGGCTAGCCTCAGGTGGGCGGGGTTTAAAAAAACTGACTCTTTGAATGACTCTTCTGGCTGACAACTGCAGATGTGAGCGTTAAATACACGAAATCTACAGCATCTTACATAATAAGGGAACACCGCGCGGAAACAGCAGGTCGTCACTAGCTTGTGCTGTCCTCAGCAAGGGGGGCATAACCTATGTGACAGGTTCTCTTTAAGCATACTACTTGGTATCTGATTAAAATTTTTTATAAAGGTCACTGGGAAAACAAAATTCCCTGATTGAAAAAACACAAAAACTTTTGAGTCCCAATTATCCTCATAATCAAGTTGTTCATTGTAGAAGGGGTTATTGTACAAAGAGGACATAGGTAAGAGTTGTTACTGGATGGCATCCATTTCATAATGTTTCCGTTGACTGGATGCCAGAATAGACGGTGGGTGAAGGAGGCCAGCATGGAGTCCGAGCCTATGAGTTATTATTCTATCGCTCTGCTTTCTCGCTTATGTCTAGATTCTCTGAAACTTGGACCTGTCGGTCCTAGTGCAGATCAGCTGGACAGACTGAAGACATTTGCAGGTGTTTCCAATGGAACCAAGGATACTGAAAGTCTGGCTGTTCTAGCATTTCTCTATCTTTACCTGTCAATATGTGGACAGTAAGTATAAATCACTGCCAAAGCTTCTATTACTGAAGTGATTCCTTGCTGTGGATGTGTCCTTTGATAAATCATATGTCTTCTTTTAGATGTTGGTCTACAGCACAGGTGTCAAACTGGCAGCCCTCCAGCTGTTGGGAAACTACAACTCCCATCATGCATTTGTATAATCTAGAACAGTGGGCATGATGGGAGTTGTAGTTTCCCAACAGCTGGCTGGCCGCCAGTTTGACACCCCTGTTGTATTTACCCAGAATTCCTTTATTTCTTATTAACTCAGATAATTTTACATCATCAATGAATCAAGATGACAATTTTGCTATTTTTTTATTTTTTTTTTATTTGCATTTTTTTTTTTATATATTTAGCTAGTTAACAGCATATATGTCTTGACCTCGAAACTGTATTGTATTATGTAGAGAATTGCCAAGTTTCGAAATAGTGGTTTGGTCTCGGTTACCCACTGGAGCTGGTTTAGGATCCAGTGCTGCCTATTCAGTGACTCTTGCTGCTGCCCTATTAGCAGCCTCTGGAAAGATTTCCTATCCAGCGCCAGAAGATCTTGACACAGTAAGGTATGTAGCTAGGCTTGGTAACATTTACTAGATTTAAGCAATTTATTTCATCTTAACTCAACACTATGGTTGTTTTGGCAGGTGGACAAAGACGGAGTTGACTCTTATTAATATTTGGGCATTTCAGGGTGAGAAGGTCATCCATGGGAACCCATCTGGAGTGGACAATGCTGTAGGAACATGGGGTAACGACTGTAACTTCTGTGTATGAGACTCCTCAATCTAGAATTATCACTGGTACTGTCCCACAATGGAAATTTATCATCTTCCCATATCATGGGTGATAAAGGTCTGATTGCAGGAGGACCCAACAAAAACTCAAAAGGAATCCATTCCTCCTCCCTGCCTAAGAGCTTTAACTCCTTAACGACTGGCCATCGACTATAGATGGCAGGCAGTGTGTGTCTACTAAAGAGGAGTTTTGCAACTTCCAGCGCTGTAACTGCAATAGGAACTGAGCTGTAGTTAACAGTTTGTTTCCTAGAGCAGTCTCAAACACCAGGGAGTGAAGGAAGCCTCCGATCCTCGGCGCTTAACTCTTTGATTGCTGCGGTCGGTGACCACCGCTAATCAGAGGGGATTCCCCTGCTCCATCAGGTCATTGGAAATCCCGATGGAGCCCAGGGAATGTCCATACAGTCAACCCTGGGGACCTAGAGTAGCTACAGGGCTGTCTGTATAGTTAGCCTGCTGTCAATGCACACTGTGTGCTGCCCTGACAACAGCCTGTGTTAAACTGACACAGATTGTAATGTATACATGAATACTCTAATACATTACCAAGTGTAAAAATAAATAAATAAATTGTAAAATAGTTAAGAAAAAAAACTTAAAGTATAGAAAAAAATCAATAAAATATATTTTTACAAAAAAATTATTATGCCTACATTGCGTTAAAAGAAAGAACTACATATATTGGTTATCTCCCCACCCCGCCACGCAGGAGTACGCGTCAACCGGACCTCTATCCCCTGATGAAGCCAGTTAGCTGGTGAAACATGTTGGGAGCTCAGAGCATGACATTTTAAATTGTGGATTTCATACCTCTTGTTCTACTGTTAGCCCTCGCTGCAGAGGGTCTCACAATGAACCTTATATGTTTTTCATGCCCATTAGATTAGGGATAACTCCCAAGTAAGATGTTTTGGATCCTTTTGGAGTTAGCAAATCACTATATATAAACGGTTTCCTTGCAAATAGGTGGATGTTCCACCAGACATTGATAATAGAAAGGTGTTATTCCTCACAATTTAGAAATTGACAAATTGAGAGGTTAGAATTAGGTTTTAATAGTGTGTATCGAGGTTAAGTGTTATACATAATAAAAGTTAAGTTTTAGTCTATATAGATTGAGAACTGATAAGTTAAGTTTGCCTATGGCAAAATAGTAAATATAGTAGATTTTGATTCATACAAGCTTTGTTTGTTCTTCAGAATTATCTAACTTTTCCTGGTCACCTGATGATATAACTACTCTTGGGGTTCCGACCTTATCTGTCTTTGACTTGCCCTACCCACATGTTGACAAAACGGTCTAGGGTTTGGTAGATTTTATGGGGTCGTCCTTATCAAGGCCATTACCCCCCCCAAGGGCCCTGATAGGGTGTTTTTGCAGAAAGGGATTTATTAGGGAGGGTTCTTTCCCGTATCTCTTCTATTGTGTATACCTATATTCAAAAGGGGTTTCAGTCCCCGTTAACAATATATTTTTATTTGTTATTTATATGTTTTAACGTCTACTAAAGGTTCTATTTTATTCTGGTGGGATTTTCTGGATTTCTGTCTTAAGTTATTCTTTTGGCCCTTAAGACCACTATTTGGATTTGAACTGGTGCTTAAGGGGCTAAATTAACTAGCAGTTGATCATGCACTGTGCCACTCCATTCAATGGGACTGACTGAGACAGTCAAGTACAGTCAAGTACTGCTGCTTTATTTAAGCTCCTCCTCACTGCACATTTGCAGGCTCAGGACTCCATTTTAGTGATTTTTGTAGCTTTCAACAAACATTTATCGCCTATCTTATGATAATAAGTGTCCAACATGGGATAACACCACTAGGACTTGGGTATGTTTTTAAATACATACTGTAGGGGCTTGTTCACACAACGTTTTTGTGATCCGTTTTACGGATCCGCAAAACGGATCAACATTGTCCAATGTGAGTAAACATTGCGTTCAATGGCAAAAGCGCATCACTGTTCACACTAGTGGATCACCGATGCCGTTTTTTCGGATCCGTTTTTCAGAATTGACATGTCAATTCTTCTTTGCGTTTTACGCAAGAGGAAATCCCCCAAAGGAAATAATGGAGTGCGCGTTTGGCATCCCGGATAGCGCAATCCAAAAGCGCAGCATACATTGTTGGGTGCGTTTTGGATCGGCTTCGATGCCTAAAACGACATTTGGATTTAAATTAAAATATAAAATTTTGAATATATGTTTTGGTTATATGTTGTTATCATTTTAAGGGAGGGCTAATTTTTTCTGATGTGCTTATTGGAAAATGCCTTCATTCTTACATGGGTAAAGGAGCGAGCGGATAATGTCAAGTCCCACAGCCCCCAGCATACCACCCGGATGCACATGGACGTGGGTCCTCTGAGTTTTGAAAACTATTTGGTTATTTAAAAAAAAATAAATAAATAGGTGGGGGGATTTAAAAAAATCATGAGTGAATTACAGTTGATTTGACACTAGGTAAAAGAAGGGTTTTTTCTTGGTCATTGATAGGTTATATTATATTTAAATTGCAGTTTGATAGGTTGATTTAAATAAAGCATTGAAAAACGGATCCAAAAAAAACAGATCCGTAAAACGCGTGTAAAAAGCATCCAATACACATTAAAAAAAAAGGATCAGCTGTTGCGTTTTCTGGATCCGCTTTTTGGATGCAGTTTTCGCAGGTTAAAAACAGATCCGTAAAATGCATCCAAAACGTATCTAAAACGTCGTGTGAACAAGCCCTTAGATTTTGAAGATTTAATTAATGTAGTGTTAAGACCCTTTTACATGATCTGAAGATCTAACCTGAAGGTTCTTAAATGTAAATATGCTGATGAATGAGTAAATGCTTGCTCTTGACTGATCCGAGTGTTCACACAAGTATAAAAATGCTCATTGGCAGCACGTCTCCCAGCATAAGTAGTTGATGTACTGCCAAGATAATGCAACCTGTTCAGGGACAAACAATTTCCTGAAAGACTCTTCCTCCCTATGCAGAATGCAAAGGCATGTGTGATTGTCCCTTTAAAGGAGCACTCAATAGCTTACTATGACATTGTTCATCACATGGCCCGTGTTACTGGGCATTTAGTATATTTCTAATGATATGTGCTGGATAAAAAAGAGTAATGTTTTTATTGTAGGGGGTGCTTTACGGTATCAAGCTGGTCAGATAACGCCGATTGAAAGGTACATTTTCAGATCTTTTTTTTTCCCCCACCATTTATTTATTTAAAATAAGCTAAATGCTATCTTCTATTCAATTGCTGGTTGTCCTCTCTCTAGCATAACTGGTCTGTTACATTGATGAACAATATGTTGGATATCTGTCAGATATAGTCACTATGAGATGATGTTTTTGACATTTCCTATTGCAAAGCGGATTTTTTATTTTTTTTAAATTGTAAATTTTTTATTAGTTTTTACAACCATAAAGCCACGCAGGGCTATTAACAGTAATACACACGATGTTTTAACGATGTAATAACATTAGCAGTGTACCGCACAACGCCTATAAATTCAAATATTAACAACAATAACTGCTGTTTTAATTATGTGGCTTGAGAGCATCTTAGTAAGCACCCCAAGATAAAGCAACTGACAGCCTTTAAACAAATGAGACAAATTGACATACACACATAAACAACTAACAGGACAGAGGGGAGACACAGACAGGACAATAAGACAAAGGAACTTCTCCAATTATATCCGCATCCAGCCATATTGTATTATAATCTACAAGTCTTGGAAGGACACAATAAACATCCCACGGTTTCCATATGTGGATCAAAGGGTCAATTGTCCATGAGAGACAAGGGCATGTGAGATATCCATATCCATACGCCTAACTTCTTGTAATGGAGACACACGTCATGCCTGTGGAGTAGAAGTTTGCTCCAAACAGTTGTGAGCTGTCACTATATACAGAAAAACGTCTACCCTTCTTACGTCCTAATGGGGCGTAGGGAATATTAAGAAGGAAAGTGCTCCGCTGTGAAGAGGGAACCCTAACCTGAGTAAACCAGCACCATAGACTGGACCTGTTCACCAAAGTGGCCTTATAATCTGCAGTCCCAGAAATAATATGTGTTAATGTCGCCCCCCAGGTCCCCACATCTCCAACAACATCCGGGATTTCAGTTTAAGCTTAAGCATAGGCATGGGGTATGATACAGTACATTATGATCTTGTACTGGTTTTCTTAATTTGAGCCGAAACAGACGATCGGCAGCCGTTTTTTTCAAATCATTTGGCCAGTGTCCTCTGGAGATGGGGAACCAGATACTCCCGCCCACCTAACCATAAATGAGTGGAATCAAAGGCCGAGTCCTGTGAGGGGAAATTAGGAAAATTGTATATTGCAGATATCAAACCCTTAGTCGATTGAGAACTGCTCTACAGACTTTTTCAAACATAGTTGGGGGGATACACTGTAGGTGGATTTCAAGATAGCATAAAGTTTCTGATCTGAAGGTAGAAATAGGCCGGGCCGAGAGGGGCCAAGTCATGTGCAGACGTAAAACATCAAAAGATTTCAGAGTCCAGCTGTTCGATGATCCACCATACTTGCCAAACTGAAAACAGCCTGCGTCGAAACCAAGGTCCTCCTGACTCTCATCTGGCGTTCCACCAACCAATAAATATGGAAGAATAAATGAGGTCGATTGCGGGGCATCAGAAAACAACCCAAATTTTTTTGATGGCATCGCTTCCCCAATGTCCCTAGTAAGGGTCATGGAGTGTAGAAGGGTGACGTTCAACTTTTGAGTAGTATGGCCCACAATAGGGAGTTGGGATGAAGTGGGGCCAACCACAACTCTCCAACTCCATCCCAACCTGGAGTAAGCAAATAACGCGGATCATGAATGGTATAGCACGCAGCTTGTGGCGGACCCAGAATATTTGGTTATTAACTGGCCTCCGCAAACCTCCATCTCCCCTGCCGCCAACAGAACAGGTCACGGGAGATCTTATGTCTCTTATTTACCCCAGACAAAGTGAAACAAATCTGACTGTAATGAAAGCGAAGAAAGTTTTTCATTTGGGACGCCGGGACAGCAAATTCTCGAAAGGTAACATCAAGTTTAGGAGATGGTCATTTTAATCGTTGCTAAAATGCGGCTAAATAAAGAAAGAGCCAGATTTTGTTCCACCTTTCCAGTAGTCTCTTTATCTCACTACAAGCCTGGAAAGTTGGGTGCTTTAAAAAGAGAAGGTATAGAGACTGCCGTCTTATATAACCCCTAAGTATCTCAAACTCTCTGTTTGCCATCGATAATTTTATTATAATTATTATCGTTTATTTTGGAAGCGCCCTTGATTCCAGGGCGCTGTACATTTTCAGGAGGCGGGTACATAAATAACATTGGTCACGACAATTCCAAAGTGACAATAAGTGACTAACAACTGGTACAGATGGGAGAGGGGTCCCCTGCCCGATGGAGGGCTTACATACAATCTACAGGGAAGGGTGAAGAACAGAATGTGGAGGGGCAAGAAATGTTTTGTGGGCGGAGGAGTGCAACACGGTTAATGTTTGGTATAGCAATCCGTGAAGAGGGTATAGGTTTTAGTTACGTTGAAGCCGGTGAGAAGAGGGAGGAGAGTCCCTGAGGTGTTGGGGCAGATGAGTTCCAAGTTTGGGGGAAGCACGAGAGAATCTTCGAGACGGTTATGTGAGGAGGTGACTAAAAAAAAAGGAGGAGAGCAGAGAAAGGTCCGGTGAGGAGCCGGAGGTTGCCGTGAGGGAGGTATTTAGAGAATAAGCTGAGATTTTTGAAGGGGAGAGGTTAAGGAGAGCCTTGTAGGTCGGAAGTTGCTAGTCTTGAACTGGATTTCGCAGGGCATATGGTAGCCATTGAAGGGATCTGCAGAGTGTAGAGGCAGGGAGTAGGCGAGGAGAGAGGTGAATCAGACGGGCAGCAGAGTTTAAGATGGTTTGGAGGGGAGCGAGGGTGCTAGCTGGGGAATGCCACAGAGGAGGATGTTGCAGTAGTCGAGGCGTGAGATGACGAGGGCATGGACCACATTTTTTGTGCTTACAGAGTTAAGACATGAGCGGTATTCCGAAAATACATTTTTAGGTGGAGGGTGACGGCAGAGGTGAGGGTTTATTATCCCCAAGGCAGCACCTGTGGGCTGGTGAGAGAGTGTAGCCATTAACATGATAGAAAGATCGGTGTGGAGAGATGGAGTGGGACGGTGGGACGATAATGATTCAGTTTTCCCCCTCCAACGTTTAAGTTTGTAGGATGACGGGAGGAGAAGAAGGAGGAAACGGAGGACAAGATGTCAGGGACAGTCCGGGAGGAGAAGAGAGGTGACAATCTGGGCCGGAGATGTAAGTTTGGGTATCATCACAAATAGGTGGTATTGAAAGCCGTGTTGATCTATGAGCTTGACCGAGGCCAAGAGTGATAGATAAGAAAAAGAGTAGTGGCCCAGGACTGGACACCTTGGGGGACACCAACAGAGAGAGGCCCGGGGGAGGAGGTGGAGCGATAGTGAGAAACGCTGAATGCCCGATCAGTGAGGTACGAGGAGAACCCAGAAAAGAGCCAAGTCCGTGATGCCGAGGAGAGAGGAGTGTAGCAGGAGGGAATGGTCGACAGTGTCAAAGGCAGAGGAAAAGGTCTAGGAGAGAGAAGCACAGAGTAGTGTCGTGAGGCTTTTTTGGCAGTTGCTAGGTCGTTGGTGACTTTGTTATGGGCGGTTTCAGTAGAGTGGTGGGGACGAAGCCCGATTGAATCGGTCAAGGAGAGAGTGTGGTTGAGAGATGGGAGGAAAGTTGAAGATGGACGTGCTGCTCAAGAGGAGTTTAGAGGCGAATGGAAGCAGTGAGATGGGGCGATAGTTGGACAATGAGGAGGAGTCAAGAGAAATATTCACTGGCATATTCGCTCCAGAAATATTCACTGGCATAGCTTCCGTCTTGGACGAATTAATTTTGTAGCCGGATAGAGCTCCAAATTTGACTAAAAGGGCTTGCATGATTAGGAAGGGAGACCTTAGGGTTAGTTAGTGTGAAGGAGAACATCACTGCAATACAGTGAGATCTTAAAATGCGTGTCCTTATAAGCTAACGCCTCCAATATCATCATTCGTCTTAATGCTCGCAGCCAGGGGTTCAATGGCAAGTGCAAAAAGCAATGGGGAAAAGGGGCAGCCCTGCCCGGGTTCCATTTTGTATTTCAAGTCGGTTGCGATGTGCAGTGCGGGAATCTAATAGTAGCAGAAGGGTGAGAGTAGAACCTCGTGAGCGCGCTAACAAAAGGACACAAATCCCAATGCTCTCAAACGTGTGAAACATAAAGGTCCAGTTAAGGCGATCGATGAAGCTTTTTTCCGGCCATCTAAACTGAAGAGAAGCATAGGGTCTCCCTCCTATTCATTATAGCAATCAGTCGATCGCCTTTCAGGTATTATCTCCACCCGTGCCTACATGAACAAATCCACCTGATCTTTATGTACCAATTGAGGCAGTAAGAGGAAAGCCTGTTTTGCCAGTATCTTGGGTAAAGATTTTTCAATCCGCATTTAACAGAGGGCAAAATGGTCTTAGCTAGCCGCACTCCGAGGGAATCCTTATCAGGTTTAGGTATTACGGTGAAATGAGTGTCAGCATTGTGGATGGAACCGTAGCCCCCTGTCATATAAAGAGTTCAAAGACCGCAGCCATAGTGGGTAGCAGTTGAGGATTGAAAATATTTGATAGTAGAGACAGGTAAGGCCATCTGGGCCCGGAGATTTTTCCTGATCGGCAAGCCTTTGAGATAGTATTAATAATCTCCTCTTCAGTGATCGGGAGATTCAGCGAGGCCACGTCATTAGCGGCAAGCTTCGGAAGGTTACAGGGACAAAAGAAAAGTCCTGGTTATATAAGACTTCCCGTTCTCCCGGATCCACGAAGGCAAACCTTCTGGGATGTTATAAAGCTCTTAGTGTAAAAGGAGAGTGAAAAAGCCCGTTACCAGTGTCCTGGGTCGAGAACACTGGGATTCGAGCATTTTTTGATAGTGTATGGGGTGGACGGGGCGTTTCAATCCCAAAGCATGTTTTGCTATAAAAGAAAGAGCTTGTGTTGGCCCTGTTATTAGTATTTTATGACGTGAAAAAACCAACATTGTTCTACAGTAACATGCAGCGCAAGGGATTTCAGCTTTGATCGCAACTCAATACCTGACGCAGATGTTCCTAGCGGGTTCGTTGCTAATTTTAGCTTCTCAGCAGCTTCAACTGAGGAAGGCAAACATTCCTCTGATATCCCTAAATCCTTTTTCAGACGAGATTGTATGCTATAACAGTTCCACCCCGCATCACCGCTTTATGCGCCTCCCATAAAGACGGCCGCGTGGATGCCTACTTGAGCCTGTAATAAAAATCCTCAAAAACTCCTTTTAATGTAGTTCCGCAACTCTTCTCTGTTTGAGAGTTCTTGAGCATAGATTCGTTGAGTCTCCCATGGCAACTTCCTCAGAAAAAGGTTTCTCCCATGACGTCAGTGTAAGATCTGATTGGAGCGTGGTTCAGACCACGTAATCGAGCCCCAACCCTCAGCCGACACCTCATTCGAGAGCCTAACACATTTTCAAAGAAATAGTCTATCCTGGAAGTGCGACTGATGTGGATTCGAGTAGAACGAATAGACCTTATCCGATGGGTGGAGTATGCGCCCAACAAATCGTATAAACGGAACTGTCGTATCAGTTGGCGAAAGCCCATGGAGAGACAAAGCTGATCTCTGGAAGAAGTAATTGTAATTGCTTATCAAGACTTCAGGAAAAAACAATATTAAAGTCTCCTCCTAAAATTGTTTGGGAGGGGGGATAGACACGACAGGCCAAGGAGAAGGCCCGTTTAAGGAAGGGCAGCTGGTCCTGCCGGTTAGGTTAGGTAACGCGTTTACATAATGTAATAGTGTACCATTCAGGGCACCCTCCAAAATCAAAAAGCGTCCCACAGGATCCAGAATGCAGTATGGATCTGTATGGGAAAAGACCTAGAGATTAGACGGCGACCCCCAGCCTTCTTCCTATCTTTGAGAAGCCACATATTGTACAGGTAACAATGCTTAACAAAATTGAAATTGCCCTCCTTATTAAAATGTGTCTCTTGCACAAAGACCATATCACCGATGCTTGGTTCCCGTTCCCGAGATCAGTGAGCAGGAGCCGCCTTTTGGTGTTAGAATTAAGACCCTTGACGTTGAGTGACCTTATCTTAACCATTGGGATAGTTAATAGATAGAACCACCATATAGCTGGATTGCAAGGCAACAGATTTAATATAACATACCAATCTGCGATGGGAGAAAGAACTGGAGCACTTTAAAGCATCTGTGGAGACAAGATGGAAAGGGAAACACAAGACAATACAAAACAGACACCAACATAAACTTGTCATCTTCCAGAAACCAGAACTATAAGAGTTCCGGAGAGGCACTAAGTACTAGAATACTTAAACTAAGAAATCCTAAGGATAACCCTATCACTGTTACCCTCTGGGGGGCAATAGAACACAGCCGAAGTTAATTGAACACAGTTAGCTAACACTCACGAGCTCCTACTGACACTAAACTACTAGTGTAAAAGGCCTTGTATGTGGCCTACTGAGAAGGGGGGGCAATCCCGGTTTAAAACTAGTGTAGCTAAGGGGAAAATTTATAACCTTGGGAGAAAGAACTCAGAGTATTTCCTCTCTCAGGTTATTAGATAAATTATGCGGAAGCTGTTGTATTTCTAAGTAAGAGCAATAGACATAAGGACAATGATAGCCATACCCACGGTACGGCCCAGATGAAACAGAACCAGCAAGGAACCGCATTATCTCCTCTCCAGCAACCTACAGGTTTCCAGTGAATGCCGGCCACTTGATGGAACTTCGAGAATCACCAGGTGCGTCTCTTTTTTGTTGAGAGGGAACCTGCTGCCAATCTGGGGCCAGAGCTGGAGGAGGAACCACAGGGTCCCAATTGGTGGCAGGTCACACAGGAATGTCCCAGAGTATGCACAGAAATCTGGAAGATCCTCATAATCCCGAAGAGAGCTGCAGAGCTCCCATTTCGTACTACTACAGAGCATATGGGAACCCCACCGAAATGCTATATTCCGATCTTTCAAGATAACCAGTATAGGTCCAGTTTGTCTACTTTTTTGCAGAGTGAATCCAAGAAAAGTCTGGAAAATCTGTAGATGGGCTCCTTGATGTTTCCACTGTGCGCACTAAGTCGGCTTGGCCAGAATTTTTTTCCTTTCAAGCGTGGAATCATGGACACAACATATAACGTTCCTCTAGACGGGAGGCAGGGCCCTTCGGTTTTTAAGAGGCCATGAGCACGATCTAACTTGATGTTGTGAGTAGACGGCTCACCTAGTAGTCCATTAAACACGGTCTCCGAACCTGTTTTTAGATCTTCCTCGCCTGCAACCTCCGGGAGGCCCCTAACTCTTATGTTGTACCGTCTGCCCCTATTGTCCAGGTCCTCCAGGTGTTTATTGGTCTCCCGCAATATTTTAGCCTGTGACACCATGGCAGCTTGCATCTCAGAAACATAACGGCGGGTGTCATCATGTGCTGATTCCAGAGTGTCCACCCTACCAGCTAATTGGCGTATGTCACTCCTGACTGCGGCAATCTCAACTCTACAGGCTCTAACTTCAGCAATTAGTTGTTTAAAGTCCTCTTTAGTAGGAAGAGATGTGAGATATGCTTTCCAGTCAGGTGTACTGGACAAAGGAGGTTCCGCAGCACCACCAGTATCGTCCATAGAGTCAGGGGACGAGGCCCAACGGTCTAAGGGAGCAGTATCATCATTGGAGTGAGCGTCTCCAGAGTCGGGCGGGGCTGCCCAGGTAGCCGCATGAGGTGACAGAGTGGAGGTGCTCTTACGCCCCTTCGGTATAGGTTGCATTTTAGAGGACATATCGCTCGACAACGCAGAGACTGTGGCAGGAGAGACCACCTGGATAGATGCCGGGGAAGAGCTGGCAAGCAGAGAACTGTGGCAAGCTATGCAAGCTTGTGAAGCAGAGATCCCAGGTTGTGAACCCTCAGGGTGCCCAAGAACGTCCGGTTTAAGTCCTTGTTGCCAAGGTAACAGACCACCTCTGCTTAAGGGGGAGAAGGGGGGCACTCTGCGCTTCAGGGGGCTGAGGAATTGTGGGGCCCAAGCAGTGTCGGACTGGGGGGTTGGGGCCCAAAAGGGGAATTGTTCTTGGGGGGCCAACCTACTGTACATGAAAATATTACCCGCCTCTCGGACATAAATGCGCCCATTTTACCACTAATACAGTGTGCAAAACAGAACTGTATCGTGTAGTAGAATATCAAGTTAGTCACACATATGTCAGTCTAACATATCATAGACACAGGGCTAAGTAGCTCCATCCTATCCCCCCCCACCACATACAATATCCCCCACACCCACCCTACAATATCCCCACACCAACCACTATCAATATCCCCCTCCACCCACATACAATTCCCCTCCACCCACATACAATATCTCCCACCACCCATACTCCCCCTCCACCCCCATACAATATTCCCCTCCCCCCACATACAATATCCCCCTCCACCACACTACAATATCCCCCACCAGCAACAAGGAAAATTTCCACTAAAACTTAGCTTTTAATAATAACTATTAAAAATACATCAAAAATAATATATTAGAAATCACACAATATCAAGGGACCCCAAGGAGAACAAATTCTGAACAAGAAAAGTTCCTATTGGTCACCAGAGGAATATGGAACCTATAATGTCCCTAGTCTGGTGAGTCGTTCTCTTCTTTCATGAGTCGTTCTTATTACCTTTTTCCTCTGCATCCCATCCACACCGCCAAGAGGACTTGTCCCGGCCACAGCTCATCCTGCAGAATTTTCACACAAATATCTTAGAATCCTTAATTTTCCAGCACCCCTTTATCTATTCCCACCTCTGTACAAACTTCCAGGGGTGGGAGAGGGGTAAAAGCCAATAACTTAGAGGCCTAGTATCCTAAGGGGTTGGAGGGTGGGGAAAGGACTAACCCTCTGGAGATAATGCTACAACTATGGGCTGCTGCCCTCTCAATTATATTACCAGGTAGGTAGACAAATAGGCAAGGCCCCAGTCTGTAGGTAGGTGGCTTCTCCCAGTTAGGTAAGCTGTAGGTAGTTAGGGTCCCCTTTATATAGGCTGCAAGCAGTTATGGACCCCCTTTAGGTAGTATACAGGCAGTTAGGGCTTCCCATGAAGTAGTATAGAGACAGTTAAGGCCTCCTTTAGGTAGTTTGCAGGCAGTTAGGGGTCTCTTTTGCTAGTGTGCAGGAAGTAGTGGCCCACCCCCACCCCTTTAGCATCTGTGTATGTAGTCAGGGCCCCTTTAGTATTTAGGTAGCAAGGGCCCCCTTTGTAGTCAGGGCCCCTGTAGGTAGTCAAGGCGTCCCTTTAGGTAGTCAGGGCCCCCTTGTAGTCAGGGCCTCCCTGTAGGTAGTCAGGGCCCCTTTTGTAGCCAGGTCCCCCTGTAGCCAGGGCCCCCTTTTAGGTAGCCAGGGCCCCCTTGTAGCCAGGGCCCCCCTTTGTAGCCAGGGCCCCCTTGTAGCCAGGGACCCCCCTTAGGTAGCCAGGGACCCCCATTATGTAGCCAGGGGCCCCCTGTAGGTAGTCAGGGGCCCCCTGTAGGTAGCCAGGGCCCCCTTGTATTCAGGGCCCCTTTTGTACCAGGGCCCTCCTTTGTAACAGGGCCCTCTTTGTAGCCAGGGCCCCCTTTGTCAGGCCCCCTTGTAGCACCTAGGGCCCCTTTGGGTAGCCAGGGCCCCCTTGTAGTCAGAGCCCCCTGTAGGTAGTCAGGGGCCCCCTGTAGCCAGGCCCTGTAGCCAGGGCCCCCCTTGTAGCCAGGGCCCTCTTTGTAGCCAGGGCCCCCCCCTTGTAGCCAGGGCCCCCCTTTAGGTAGACAGGGCCCCATGTAGGTAGCCAGGACCCCCTTGTAGTCAGGGCCCCTTTTGCAGTCCGGGCCCCTTTTGCAGCCAGGGACCCCCTTGTAGCCAGGGACCCCCTTGTAGGCAGCCAGGGCCCCCTGTAGGCAGCCAGGGCCCCCTGTAGGCAACCAGGGACCCCCTGTAGTCAGGGACCCCCTGTAGTCTGAGCCCCCCGCATGTAGCCAGGGACCCCCTGTAGTCAGAGCCCCTACCCTTGTAGCCAGGGACCCCCTGCAGTCAGAGCCTACCCTTGTAGCCAGGGACCCCCTTGTAGTCAGAGCCCCCCTTGTAGCCAGGGACCCCCTGTAGTCAGAGCCCCCCCCTGTAGCCAGGGACCCCTTGTAGTCAGGGACCCCTTGTAGTCAGAGCCCCCCCTTGTAGCCAGGGACCTCCTGTAGTCAGAGCCCCCCTTGTAGCCAGGGACCCCCTGTGTCAGGCCCCCTTGTAGCCAGGGACCCCTTGTAGCCAGGGACCCCCGTTGTCAGGGCCCCCCTGGTAGCCAGGGACCCCGTGTAGTCAGAGCCCCCCCCTTGTAGCCAGGGACCCCCTGTAGTCAGAGCCCCCCCCTTGTAGCCAGGACCCCCTGTAGTTAAAAAAACAACAAACAGCCACTTACCTGTCTCGGGCTCCTTCTCCGGCCGCTCCGAGGCCTCCGGCTCCGTACTGCTGCCCTGCATAGGCGGCGCGGTGAAGTGACATCACCACGCTGCCTACGTCAGCAGTAGGGGCCGGCGCCTGGCAGGTTGAAGGCCTAACACCTTCAGTCTGCCAGGGAGAGCAGCGGAGCGCAGCGCTAGTAGCGCTGTGCTCCGCTAACACCGCGCAGACGGGACTCGGGGACATTAGTCCCCGGCTACCGGGACAGTCTCTGGGCGCTCGGGACGCGGGTCCCGGGCGTCCAGTGACCGGATGCGCGGCCGGGCCCCGGGGAGCGACAGCACTGCCTCCGGGGCCCACAGCGGCTCGGGGGGGGGGCCCACCGGGGGATTCCCCGGTCCCCCGGGGCCAGTCCGAGCTGCCCCGGAGTCAAACGGTTTTGAGAAG
>JAODAL010008924.1:0-114089 GCA_025379985.1 Phyllomedusa bahiana
TTAAGGGCTCCAAGGACCTCAGCCCCAATTTTGGTTTTTGGGTTTGGGGCAAATGGGTATTTGGCTATACTCATTGCAATATGTCTGTTATGTTTGTATGTTAAAAAAAACGGCGCTGGGGCCATTTTTCCAACCCAGGTTTTGGTGTCTTCCTTGGGGAAGGAGATGGGGGGGGGTGAGAGATTGGTCAGGGGGCACAAAAGGGGGGCATTCCTAGGGTCAAGAAAAATTTATCTAAACATATTGTATATTGTATCCACCCTGCACACCATGACTTGAAACCCTATGCCCCCCGCCTGTAGAATTACCACTTCCATCATTCCGCAGCTGTCAGACCACGCTGGGAGTTGTAGGTTCACAATGGCCGCAGAAGCTCAGGCTGCAACGCTCATTTAAAAAGTCCCCTAGCTGACCCCCAAGTTAAAACATTCTCGATTTTTTTTTTTCTATTAACTGCCCTGCGTTAATCCGGTTGCAAACCCGATAGGGTCCCGTGTCGCCAAATTTGAACTCCCCTCCTTTTGCTCCAACCCGGCTCCCTGCTGCTTCTATGGCACAATTACGCTCCAGGTGGGATCCCAGCTTTCAGATAAAGTTTTATCTGAAGTGAATGTAGTCCGTGGCCCGCCGTGACCTCCGTATTGTTCTCCCTACAGCTCCCGCAGAGCCATAATCCCATTCCTGCTGCTTTCCTTCCACACCGTAAGGAAGCGCCCCTCTGTTCCCATTCCGTCTAGATAGTCTGGTTTCCATGGTTACTTACGATAGTAAAGTTCATGACTTTGAGGATCCAGATGGTCATGGCGAGGTTCACCAGGATGAGTATCATGAGGAGCAGAACGAAGAAATACAGGCATCGCTTCCTCCAGCCGTATATCCCCACCTTGTACACATGGGGTCCTTCGGTGCTGGAGAGCGGACTCCTGTGAAAAACTGCCTGAGGCTCTGGAAGAGAAACATACAGAGAGTGAGGAACATTGTGAACGGCGAATCTCTGCTCAGCGTCCCTGGGATTACCAGAATGCACTGCAAGCCCGGTACAAAGGAGGCGCAGTTTACAGCAATATCCTATTCAATAGGTAATAGCTTCTCGGCAGGTTATATTTAACCATGGAGCTATGCAACAAAAATGCATTGCCATAGGAGTGCAGTGCTCGCCGTCTGGGCACGTCCCAACTCTATTTCACTTAATAAAAGCAGAAACTTTTTAAAGCCCATCTCCTGGTCTTTTTAAAGCAAGCTGGATTTTTCCCGGTCACTCTTGGCGGTCCCCAAACTGCGCCCCCTTTACTGTTGGGGGAAACTACAAATCCCCAGCTTTATATAATCTTAACAGGGAAGATGGATTGAGTTTCCCAACGCTGGGGGCCGCTTTGAGGATGCCCGCTTATGGGGTTTGAATATTTGCTTTTTCGGCTCTTTGATTTTTTTAAAAAAGGTTTTGCTGCAGTCCAAAGTAAAACCCCATTCACACCATCCGTTTCAACTGGGCTTCCCGCATTTTACACCCCCAAAGACAGTTTTTAAAAAAAAAGGGGGCCCAAAATTCCCGGGCAAAACCAACTGTTTTGAATCAAACGGAAAGGGTTTCCCAAAAACATAAAAGATATTAGTGCGCCAAGAAAAGGGGTGGGAAAAAAATATTTTTATGAAAAAATAAAGAAAAAAGAGAAGAATTACACATTTTAAAAACCCTTAAGGGCTTTTTCACAGGAGTTTTCACTCCGTGCTAACTAAAACCTTTAGATTGCCTCGGGACCGACGGGGAGGGACCCAGAGACGGATCTAAACAATTAGCAGTGATTTTACACTGCGGGCTTTGGGGAAGCCCACAGCACTTTGCTATGAAGATCGCTCCCTCCCGTGTTTCCCTCCTGCCTGTCGGCATATTTTGGTGGTATTTTCCCCCTTTTTTTTAACCCTTGTCCCTTTTGTCCCTTTTTGCTCTAAAAAGGTCCCTCTTTTTCATTTGGGAAATAAATTTTCCGTGGGTTTAAACTGATTTTTTGTTTTTAAAAAAGTATTGGGGGGGCTTCCCCCCGTGTATATTACTTTTACAACGAACTTAAAAATTTCATCATTGGTTTACAATGCAAATCCTAAAAATTTTTGCCCCTTTTTTTGGTTGTCTAAAAATTTTTGGGAAAGGGGTTTGGGGGTGTTTGGTCTGATTAGAGGCATGTCTTGGTGGGATTTCAGGGTGTTTTGGGCGTGGTGCCCCTCTTTGCAATCTCAAAAATTTTTGGAGGTATGCTGTCGGCTCCGTCTTTGAAAAAAGGGAACATGCAATTCTTTAAAAAGAGGGCCCGAGGGGTTTTTTTGGAAAAAACACGCGGGCGGCGATTTTTATTTAAACCCCGCTGCGTTTTTCCTCATAGCCCGCGTGATAAAGTCACTGTTTAATTGTTTGGGATCCGTCTCTGGGTGTCCTGTGGGGCCCCCGAGACGGACCCAAAAAGCGTATTTAAACACGGAGTGAAAACCCGTTTTGAAAAAAAACCCAAAGGGCTAGGTTCAAAGGGCTTAAAAGGGGGACGTATTTTAATTCCTTTAATTACGGTCGGATGCGAAAAATTACGGCTGGAATACATCCCAGTATTACGGAAAATCCAAGTTCTCATAAAAAATTTGGGTTTAAACGCCCTTTCTCTCCCTCCCGGGGGGAATTCGCTGAGGGGGGGGGTAAGGTAACTTGTGAATTACCAGGGGCCCGTTTTACGGCATCTATGGGGGCAAGTCAAAGGGCCCGAGGGGGTGCCGGTCCCCCGCCCCCCGCCCCCGCCCACACGGCGAAATTGCGGGGCGAAATTTTAGGGCCCTGAAAAATAACCCGTGTAAACCAGCAAAAAGGGCCTTATTTTTTTGAAAAACTGTCGGGAAGTAAGAGTGTTTTTTGTTCCCCATAGCAACCATTTCAGGGGCTCACGGGCAACCAATCAAAACAAAGCTTTCATTTCTTACAGTATTTCGGGGAAAAATGAAGCTGAGCTTTTGATTGGTTGCTGTGAGCTCTGTTTGGTTTTTTTTGGGTCTCATTGGTTGCTATGGGAAACAAAGCCTTTCCTTTTGCTAGAAATTTTCATACATACAGTTTTGCCCCCAAAACAATAGCGTCCAATATGAGTAACCATTTAATCACTGTTTTTTAAAAAAATTTTTTCCCCCACGTGTCAAAAAAAATTTTTACCATTTGGTGCTTTTAATTTTTAAAAAACCATCAGACTCCGCATTCATGGTCTTCAGGTTTTTGAGTCCGAATATTTAAAAGGGGGGATTTTGGTTCAGACAATTTCAGTGTGGGGGATCAATGAGTGGGGGTAATCATTGTGGAAGAAACAGGTGGGAACCAGGGGGGCCCTTTTTTTAAGGGGGGTTTTAAAACCCCGGTGCGTTTTTTGGGGGTTTTTTTTGATGTTTTTTTTTTTCTTTTTTTCTAAAAATGCCCAGCAAAAATTATGTGCATTCCTGCAAAAAAAAAAAAAAAAACAACTAAAAAAAGGCAATTTTTGGGAAAGCACCCAAAGGTTTAATTTTCCCAAAACTTTTGTACTTTGGGCCCGGAAATTCCCACCGGTGCTCAGGAGGGGGGGGGGGAAAAGGGGGGCCGGCAGCCTGCGGGCCCCATAGCCCATTCATTATTCAGGGACGTATACGTCTTTGGAATAATTGACATGTCACTTCCCCTCCCCGCTTGGTTTTTAAACCGAGCGGGGGAGGAGGAAAACGTAATCCATAGTTCTCTATGAGAACTGTTGGGGTTACCCGTAATTATTGGGGGATATTTTTTTTTCGCCCCGTATTTAGCGCGTACGGCGCAAAAAACGGGGGGAGATAAATTTCCCCGTCATTTTGCCGGGGGGAACCTAGGGCCCAACGGTGAAGCCATTTCAAAAGTTTTTTCAATTTTTTTCCCCCCTTAAAAGGGCCCGAAAAAAATATTGGGGGTGGGACATTGTTTTAGAAGATTCGATTAAAAAAATTGATTGGAAGGGTAAAAAAATTAAAAGAAGTGCAGACAAAAAGATGCTGTTCAGCTGCAATGATCTTTCCAAAGCTTTTCAAAGGAAAGAAACCAAGGGAAAGGGGCGTGGAAGAAAACAGAACAAAATTGAAAGGGAAGGGCAAAAAAAAAAAAAGCAATAGCCAAATAGCAAAGGCTTAGCCAATTGGGTCAGCTCCAGGATGATCAATGGACCGTCTCCAGTTACCTGGGGAGTCCTTTTGACAGGTAGAAAAAACACCTTGTGAAGCTATCTATTACAAGAAAGTCCCCCCCAAAGTCCGACTTTTTATAAAAAAAACATTGCGGAAGCGGGGTACAAATTTACCAAAAAAAACTTTAAAAAAGGGGCCAAAAGAGGAATGGAGAAAAAAACTGTGTGGACTGATGAAATAAAAAAGGTTTTTTCTTGGGTTTCCCAAAGGGGCCCCAGGGCAGTTCATCAGAAAGAAACCCCCGACTCTGAATTAAGCCCCCCGTGCACTCTGAGGACAGTTTAAGCCTGGTGGTGCCCAAACATCTGTTATACGGGCGGTTTCTCTTTCTATGGTGGCCCCGGGCCCCATTTACTGCTTTCCGGGATATGGACCAGTTTTTCATATATTAAAATACCTGAAGAGGTCATGTTGCCTTAGGGTGCTTTCACACGCAGATGCGTTTTTGATGCGTTTTTCAGATGCATTTTTTTGTGCAGAAAGGCAAAGCAATTTATGCTGTACATTTCTGCACAAAAACACATCCAAAAACGCACCGTGTGAAAGCACCCTTACGCTGAGGAAATACCCTTAAAATGTGTGTTTCAGCAAGACAACGGCCCTACACACGCCAGTAAACAAGCAAAATCCTGATTCCAGTCCAAAAAATTGAGGTTATGGAGTGGCTGCCCAATCCCCGAACCTTAATCCAATAGAAAACTTGTGGGGTGAAATAAAAAATGCTGTTTCTGAGAGAAAATCCAACAAATGCAAATAAGTTGTGGGATGTAGACAAGGCACCCTGTGCTGGAATAACAGTAGACAGGTGCTAGAAGTTGCTTGACTCTATGCAACATAGATGTGAAGCAATTCTAAAAAAAACTGTGGTTATACAACTAAATATTAGGTGACTGATTCACATGAATGCTAAATCCGAAAAAAAAAGTACATATCTTGTAAAGACAAATGCAGACACTGCTATTTTTGAAACACCCCGATGTCCATTGCTTGAGGTGCTTGAGAAAGAGGGAGTGACTCTCCCGAAACGTCGCACGCGGTCGCTCCAAGATGGAGAAGCCAGGCTATGCAGCTGCAAGAGGAACGCTCTAAGGGCTTGTTCACATGGAGTTTTCACTCCGTGTTACAAGCGCTTTTTAGATCCATCTTGTGGATCGACAGGACGGACCCAGAGACGGATCTAAACAATTAGCAGTGAGATTATCACTGCGGGCTATGAGGAAGACGCAGCGGCGTCACATGAGAGATCGCCGCTGCGTGTCTCCCTCCTGCCTGTCGACTCTGTTTTTGAAAGAATTGACATGCAATTCTTTCAAAGACGGACCCGAGCTGTGCTATGGAAACAGGCAGCAGCGATCTCTCATGTGAAAGCCGCTGCGTCTTCCTCATAGCCCGCAGTGATAATCTCACTGCTAATTGTTTAGATCCGTCTCTGGGTCCGTCCTGTCGGTCCCCAAGACGGATCTAAAAAGCGCTTGTAACACGGAGTAACACGGAGCCTAAAGGTGTAGTTACCGGCCACTATGGACTTGTATCATAAAAGAAACCGCAAATAACAAACATGTATCTGTTTGAAGTTTTTGTATACTAAAGACTTTTAGTAAATATTGCTACTATATAGAATAGCTCCCTGTAATTCACTTTGCAGGTAGAACACAACCTAATAAGCGGAAGAAGTGTACGTTGGTCCTTGACCAGAGTCATCAATTCTCCCAAATTCGTACAATAATCTTGAAACATCTACCAGTATTACTAGAAGATCCAATACTGGAATCTGTCCTCCCTGAAGGTTGTCATGTAGTTGCTAGAAGGTCGCCGACCCTGGGTGACATTATTTCACCGAATATGGTTTTATCTAAAAAATCTTGTCAACCCTGGTTACATTACAAGGGCTTCTTCAAATGTGGATCAAACCCTTGTAGGGTATGCAATTATGTAGAGGTCAGTCGGACATTCACAGATAACCAAGGCAATAAAGTGTATGACATCAAACAATATATCAATTGCAACTCGCACCACGTAATTTATCTGGCAACATGCACTAAATGCAAATTACAATATGTAGGTAACACCACCAGGAAACTCAAAACTGGTATCCTGGAACATCTAAACGATATTACCAATCTCTCAAATCGTAATAGATCACATCTTTCTAATCATTTCAGAGAGGTAAATAATTCCAACTTTTGTGACCTAAGAATTATAGGTATTGAAAGAGTAGCTAAACCATTACGTCGCGGGGATATTGATCGGATCTTACATGATAGGGAAGCATTTTGGATCCTCACTCTTAACACTTCTGTCCCCAACGGGTTAAATCTAAGACGTGAACTGATGTTTCATTACTAACTTTGTAGTCATATAGTCACCGGTAATGTAGGGATATATTGGTGTTGTCACTTGCGTTTTTAGTGTAGTTTCGTATTGTATTTTTATTATAGTATGGAATTGCTATTTATTCACTGTACATTTCTAGCATATTTTGTTTCTTTCATTGATGTTTTTGTCATGCCGCTTCTCTTTTGGTTCCGCTCACATACAATGTTTCTTATTCGCCACTTGTATCTGGCCCTTCGTGCTCAATGCGCATGTCTTGCCTAGTCGCCAGTTCCAGCATTAGACAAATTATAGTGAGTGCGCATGTCATGTCGTCACTTCCGGTTAGTATGTTCTATTCCGGAAATAGACGCTAATGTGAGCAAACTCGGAGAACCGGCTTACAGGTGTAAGTAGTTTTGCATTATTATATGTATATATAAGTTACTCTTATTTGTGATGTTTTTAGCTATGAGTAAGGGCGCTATGTCGCCCGAAACGTGTTAGTGGTGTATATCTGGATGCTGATTTACCGTGGATGTCGATGTTTTTAAATGCATCATTAAAAGTTTTATCCTTGAATTGATGTGGATTCGCTGGATCATCTCCTCTTCCGACAGAACACATTGGTACATGGTTTTGTGGGAATTAACAGTATAAACCTTCGCATTCTGAGCTTAAAAGGGTTTTCTCAACTTGCTGTTTCACAGAGCCTGCATTACCTCTAGCTTCAGGCTTCCACTTCCTGTTCAGGCTGTGGGCGGTTCTACAGCAGAGACAGACATTGCAGCTGTGCTATTCCTAGTTGAAATTGTTAGGCTACATGCATACGGCAAGGAAAAATACTTGTCGGGGTTTAATTAAACCGACCCTATTTTGCACTTGTTTTTAATTTTTTTGCAGTTTTTGGGGATTCGGGTTTTTTATAGGAGTTCCAAAAATAGCCCCAAACAAACACACTTGGCTACATTCGGAAATGAATGAGGAGGACAACCTCATTCACATGTATGGCCGGCTTGCTGTGAGCGGCTCGCGCTGTGGAGTTACAGCGTGGCAAAATCCCTTTAAGTCACATTCAAACCATCAAAGAGCCTTTAAACAAAGCTAGGGATTTTTTAAAACAATCTTTACTACTCCTGGAGATACCCCTATCTAAAGGCAGTTGTTCCAAAAGATGGGGAGCGAGATCTAGCCTCTTCCCCTTACTTTTTGCATGTTTTCTATTTTACCAGGGATCAGTGCATGTCAAATAAGTCCCCTTTCACCTTGATGGTACTATACTCAAGGAGAAATTTTACCCCCAAAAACATTAAAAAGTGTAAAAGAATTAATCTACTAATATAGTAATTCCAGTCTTAATACCCCATAACAGTGCTAATAATAGTACTGCCATTACAAAGCCAACCTCAGTGTAGCCACAAAACAGTTCCACTTGTAATACTACATAAGGTCATGTCCCCACGGCACGGATTTTCAGCCGGTTTTTCAGACGGTTTGCGGTTTTGCAGACTGTCTGAAAAACCATACGAAAACGAGCACAATAGTGCTCTATGGAAAACCCGTGCAACAGTCCCCACTGCACGGGCTTTCCGCCTGCCGTTTTTTCCGCCCGTGGGCCGCCCGCAGGACTTTCTTCAAGCACATTCTTCCGTCCGGTTTTCGGACGGAACCTGTGCTTGCGAATGTGAAGGGGGAGGGCTTTTCTCCGCTCATCGCGGTGAACAGCCGTCTCCCCGAGGACGTGTGCACTGCACACAAACCGGACAAATACCAGACAGATAAACCGACCGGTATTTGTCCAGTGCCTTGGGGATGCAGCCTAAGAGTACCAGGAATGATACCCACCAGTGCCAGTCATTGTGCCCTATAACAGTGTCAGCCACAGTGCCCCTATTACAGAGCCCAGCTCAGTGAACTCATGACGTTTCCGGACTCAGTACTCCAATCAACAGTTCCCCCATAACAGTGCCTGTAATAATAGCCACCAGTGCCAGTCATAATGCAAAAAAATCAGATGCACTGATCATATGTACAGTTCCCTGGCACTTTAATAAAATACCATTCAAGTTGTACCCATAAACCTGCCAATCTCAATAGCCCAACAACAGGTCTACTCATAATACTCCCATGAAGTTGCCAGTAATAATACCCACCAGTGCTAGTCATAGTTAACCATAACATTTTCAGCCACAGTGCCCTTGTTGTAGAATTCAGTACAGTGCCCCCATAACAGCTCTAATCTTAGTATCTTCATTAGCGTTTCAGTCATAATACCCTCATAACAGTGTCAACAACAAAATCCAGCATCGATGTGCCACAAATGGGCAAGCTAGAGTAGCTCCTTTAAAGAGTCCACCTTAATGCACCTATGACCAGTCACAATGACCCCCATAACTGTGCAGACCACAATACCCCATAACTGTGCCCTGTTATATTTTGTTAAGGTGGGAAATCAATTTTTCAAACCTTACAAAATATATTGGAGTACATGGGCAGCAAATACTCGTGTTTGTCTAAATTGGGACACAAATGTATGTTTGAAACTATGTTGACATCCAGAGGAACTTTAGTTGTGATAGCTCTGTTGTCATTTTTAGCCACATCTAACTCAGGACAACCCACGTGTCAGCTGCAAGCCAGCCTTAGAATTTAGCTATTTTCAGGCTTTTCTTGCGTGTCCATGGAAACTGTCTGCTGGATGGACATTATACTTTTTTTTCGGAAGCTGTCAACCTTTGAAATTTTCTTTATCCTCCTATAATTACTAGAGAATGTTTTCCCTGCGACTCCAATTACTAAACTGGTGACAGAATCACAAGGAACTCACAAGAAACATACAAATATATTTGCCAAAGTATACTGTCGATGAAAGGCTATGATGTATGCCACAGACATGCCTTGGCATATGTTGGCACTAATTCTAAAAAAATGTATACTTTGCAGTATGCATTTTTTGGGGTGGGCTTCTGTGAAGAAAATTGCATTGTGCAGTGGGTAAAAAGATATCCCAATGTACAAGCAGCACACCGTTCCGACTTACATCTGTCCCCTAGTTACAAACGGAGACTTATGGGGCATGCTGGCTTTTGTAGTTCCAGGTTCCATAGCAGATAGTAGCTGTGGAACGACAAGTTCCAGCATGCCACAGCAGCACATGAGGTGAAATCATAAGGGCACAGAGAGCAAAACAAATGTAAAAACCCTTCCCTGCACTATCCAAAACTAAGTAAAAAACTTTTGTGCTGGAGTTACATTTAATAAATATACCTGTTTCGACTTGCATACAAATTCAACTTAAGGACAAACCCACAGTCTATATCCCGTTTATAACCCGAGGACTGCGTGTATACTGTCCCAGCCAAGGCCAAAAGGGCACCTTTTTGACCTCCCTCAGCTGTTTGCCACACGATGCATACATTTGACACATACACTGCGAGCTTATGTTGGGATCGGACACAGTGTGCACAGAGCCTGAGAGACTTTCTTTGCATGCACATGCTTCAAATTGTCTCGAGAATAAACTAGTCTTTATTTTGCACTTTTTTCTGCCTTTAAACCCTCTTCCGATTGCCTATTGACTTTAAGGGTGACATGCATGAACAGGGCTGCCCCAGTTTTCTTCTGTATTTTGAGCCAAAAAAAGTCGTAGCCCTGTTCGACGGATGTATGAATAGTCATACGCCAAACTTGGCGCAGTCTGCACTAGACATGACACTTTTGAATGTGTCAAAGTTTGGCACGAAACTACCATTCAAATCCATATCAATGTTTGGCGCATGACACTCTTTCATACATACTGTTGTATTCTACACACCTCGATTTAGAACTCAGGAAAAGATAGCGGTGCCGCACACCAACTATGGTCAATGCGGGTGCTCTATGGAAGGCCAGAGGCTAACAGTTCCATAAGTAGAAAATCCACGGCACTCCTTTAGTAATTTTATAGATGTAAGGTTTTTATTTTTTCTCATAGAATTATTTAACATAGTCGGTCATAAGCTCTCCATAATAATACGTAATATGTACGAGAAAATTAGATATGCCCACTATGTGGTCCAACGTTTCGGCCAGAAGGCCTTCCTCAGGGACCTGTGTGTGGAACGTAATATATCATAAATAATACATACATAAAAGTTAGGAATTTAACATAGATCAACAATATCAAAGAGAGCGGAGACCAACAACTGAAAGAGGAGAAATAGAGAGAAAAAAGGGGGACAAGAAGATATAGCTAAAAAAAAGCAGGGGAGTAGCTAAAAAAAGAGGAAGTAGTAAGGAATAGGAAAAGGGCACAGAAATAAAATAAAACAGAGGGGAAAATAAGGTACTAAGGAAGAAAGAGTGAAAGAAAGAAAGAAAGAAACAAAGAAAGAAAGAAAGAAAGAAAGAAAGAAAGGGAAACAAGAAGAGAAGGAAAAAATAGAGACACACTAAATCAATAAAGGGGGGTAGTATAATATATACCATTAGAGATGAAATAGTGAGAATGAGATAAAAGTAGAAATAAAGTAAGTGACCACTTAAAGAAAAGAAGTAATAGCAAAGTGATAAGGAGCAGGTAAAAAATATATAAATGAAGGGGGCACGATTTAGAACTGGCGTTTCATAAATGTCACCTTAAATGTCTGGCCAGTTGACCCTGCAAGTAGACCGCCCAATTGTCCTTGATCCAGCAGGACAATCTCCAATTCCAGGGGCTGTCCCCGGTGGTTGGAGGTATGTCCTCACACTGCTATGCAACTGCCTCCACAACCTGTGGTGATCCACAGACAGTTAAAAACTATGCTGGCGACATTTACCCCATTAAAGGGGTTGTCTCATCTCAAAGTTTCATAGGATGCATGAATGAAATAATGCTGCTTTGCTCTGTCACTTCCTGGTCAAGCTGTCTGTAATTAGCATATGAGCTCTGTGTATTCAGACCTCTGCTAATTAGATAAATCTCATGCTGTCAGGAGAGGGAAGCTTCTGAGTTAAAGTAAACAGTAATAATTACGGTGTTTTGTCTGAAAGATCAGATAACAAACAAACTCTCACTGTCCGGAGTTCTGTGCCATGACCTGTGTGATACGTAGAAAGAAAAATAGGTTGCACTCCAATAATATAATTTTTTAGATTTTTATTTTCTGCAAAAACTTTAATAATTCCAAAATGGCAAATATAAAAGCCGACTTCAAGTATAATGATCCATATTAGCACATATTATATCATAGATTCTAGTAGCATATTTTTTTATATGACCTGTGTGATGACATCACTCTCTGCTATCAGATAGAACAAACAGCAGGAGGGGAGAAGTACACAAGTCGGTCACTTGGGAAACTAGAAAGCCCTCAGAAGGTGATAAAATCACTTATAGCTCCTCAACAAAAAAAAAAATGAACAAAGCAATATATTTGGAAAACGTCCTCATTTAGTGTTCCCTACATGTTGAAAACTAATCTTTGTAGCGAGACAACCCCTTAAAGGGTTAAATTCTATGCAAACTTCCCTAGTAAAGGGCATCCATCACTGCAGCTCAGTTTACTTCACTCAGAGAGCACATAGGTTACAAATATGACCCTGAACATTAGAACATGAGACCCTATGACATTTAAAACCACATCAGGGGAGATCTATTATTAAGACCACAAGTTCCTGACTGTACAATCCCACAACGAAATTTTTTCTGGCTAATGCACAATTAATATCCTTTAAATGTTTAACAGCGGCTCCATAATGTAGGTTATGAAATTCCCATTTCTTAAATTCCATTTCCTGATGTCATGACAACACATTGTAGTTTTATGCAACTTAATAATGCAGAATACAAAAGAGAATTGACTGCTACCCACAGCCGGCAAGAGAAGAGGGTATAAATAAAATACTTCATTGTATTAATAAATAAAGCGGATAAGGACCAGCCTGCAATGCGAAGGCGTACCCCCGAGGATGACTGGAAATGTACACAGCAACAACACAAGCATTATTTACATAAAGACTGTACCCTGCTAGTCGCTCATACTCACATGTTTGCCCTCCTAAGGGGGCATTATGAAAATATTTCATCCAAAAACCACCTTCCATGTTTATTGTTGACTGCCCCTCTATTGGAATAAATTGATGCTTAAGGCCCACTTCACATCGGTGCTGGGAAGGTGGAACCAGACCTCTTTCATGACCGATACCAATGACACCAGATGAACTCCAATTACGACAATGGGATCTATTGTGTTTCTGTCGCAGTGTCTATTGCTTTCATAGAAAAATTAGCTCAGCTCTGTGACAGAGGCAGGGCCGGAACAAGGCAGGAAACATTGGGGTAATGGATGTAAAAAATTTTTGTTTTAACGTTTTAAAACATTTTTTACTTGTAATTTTAGTCCCTTTAGAATACCTTGTTTCCCCGAAAATAAGACAGTGTCTTCCTTTTTCAACACAGCTTTATTGACAATCAAAATACAAATCAACTTCACAAAGGTACACATAGATAAATGCGCAGACAATATACAGTAACAGCTTTTAAGGCCACTTATCATAACAGAGTTGGTAATCCATAGTCCTACCCTCATGTACTAGCCGAAAAAAAGAGAGGAATAGAGAAGAAAAGAAGAGAGGAAAAAAAAAAAAAGGGGAGGGTGGGGAGGGAGGGGAAGGGAGGGCAGGAATAACAGCTAGCAAATATCATATAACTACAAGAATTACAGGGCTTACCAATCTTTGCGCTGGATTCTAACATCCTACATTAACACTTTGCTAAGGTGATAGGAAGTATAGCATTCAAGTCAGCAAACCGAAGACTAAATATAAGGAACAATTAAATCCAAGCAACAAATTACGTTAACAAATCACATACTGAATCACTCGGACTCGACCAGGGCCAGGCCCCATCTCATACGCTTCCTTATCCGGAGACAATGCTTACACAGAATATATATGAGCCCCAAGATCCAAACCACTACGCACATGTGTCCTCAACCAAAGGTCCGATATTCTGGAGTAGCAGTAAACATCATCTAAGACAGTGTCTTAATTTTTGCTCCTTAAGACGACCTAAGACTTATTTTTAGGAGATGTCTTATTCCTCCGTGAACAAGAATTCACATTTATTGAACAAAAAATCAACATGTATTAATATACTGTAGTATATCATAAACATCAGCATAAACAGCCAACGTCTGAATTGCATTAAAAAAATGCACTATGTCTTATTTCCGGGGGATGCCTTATTTTCGGGGAAACAGGGTAGTTGACCACTAAGGGGTGTGAACACTTATTCACTATTCTGCAATACTAATGTAGTTACAGCTCTTCTGTGGGATTAATACCATAAGTTCAAGTACCACTAATTTACATCACCGTTCAGAAGTGAACACCTCTGAATGATGATGATGAAAGTAGAGGCACGTGACCATTGTAGCCACTCAGTGGCTGTAGTGGTGATGTCCCTGTTTGGCCATAGTAGCAGAAAGACAACAGGAGACCAGAGAGATGTGACACTAGAACTAGGGACCGGAAGAAGGTGATTATGAGTTTTTTTTACTTTAATAGGGCCCTAGATGTTGGCTATCAGATGGCATATCAAGTGGCAACCCCTTTTTAAAGAAATTTTGTGATCTGAACCAGAGGCGTAACTTGAAGCTCCTGGGCCCTGATGCAAAGAATAAAATAGGGCCTCCCAGTTAACATGTCTCTTATAATACTGGTGTCTTCTTATGTGGCATAAGGGCTTTTGGACCCCCTTAGGCTGCCGTGTCCGGTATCAACTGCTACCTCTGCACCCCCTACAGCTACGCCCCTGATGTGAACGCCCTCTTAGGGTGAGACTACATAGAACAGCCAGCGGCATGTGGCCAAACCACAGTCATTTTTTGAATTGTGTATCGCTTATTACTTGTATCATGGGCTCCCGAAGTTTTTGATAAATGTCCGATAAAGAGTGTTTGCCACTCGAAGAAGTTAAAAAGGGATCCAGTGTGGTAAACGACATCTCCCTAGTCATTCAAGTCACTCTACTTTTAATGAAACTGCTGATATGTGAGTAGGTTAGGAAATGTGATGGTGGTAAATCACATTTGGACCTAAGATTCTGAAAGCTGAGTATGTTGCCTTGGTTTTGGTCATATAAATGCATGACCTTTTTTATGCCCCTCTGTCTCCAACAATGAAAATGTGGGTTAGTCATACCTGCTGGGAACTCAGGATGGCCTATTAAGGGCATAAGTTTGCTAATGGCCCAGGGAAGTTTAAGAAGCTTTCTTACCACTTTCCACGTTGCCAGAGTATCCTTCAACAGAAGGTTACTCCTGATCGCGGGCGGCAGGGCTGAGTATTTTGTATGTAAGAGTGCCGGAAGGGACCAGGGGAGAGCTAGGCGATTCTCCAAGTTGGTGTTGGAGTAATATTCCGTACCTTTCAACCAATCTAGACAATGTCTAAATAAGCACGCCAAATTGTAGGTCCTTATATCTGGGAGGTTAAGTCCACCATAGCCTCTGGGTAATATCAGCTTCTTTAATGCGATTCTAGGGCGTCTACCAGACCAAATAAATTTGGAAAACGCCCCTTGTATTCTGGACACATCTTTATGAGTCAGTAGTAGGGGTATGGTCTGTAGGTGGTATAACAGTTTAGGAAACCCTATCATTTTCACTAGATGGCAACGCGCCAGTAAAGGGAGAGGGAGTTTGGACCATCTTTGTAAATTGCCAAGTAGTTTTCCAATCAGTGGGGGAAAATTAAGTCTATAGATAGACTCTGGGGTACGTCCTATGTTGATTCCCAAATACTTTATGGATTCCTGGGCCAATGCTACCTTTTCCTTGAGATGTTTTGAACGTGAACGAATGTTACCCCTAGATAGATCAAGTAATTCAGATTTTGTTTCATTTATTTTGAATCCCGAAAACTTTTGAAATACTCTTAGCTGATGGAAGAGGCTTGACAGATCCTTCTCTGGGTCAGAAAGAAAGAAAACCCCATCGTCTGCAAACATGGCTAGTTTGATTTCCTTGTACCTCAATTCCATCAAATATTGTATTTGAGGTAAGATACCTGGCAAGCGGCTCAACAGCAATGTTAAAGAGCAGCGGTGACAATGGGCAGCCAGTGCCCCTATGGAGGGAAAAGGGATTGGAGACAAAACCAGAAATGCATATCCTCGCCCTTGGGTTGGCATATAGCGACCTCAGAAAAACCCGGAATGGGCCTTCGAGCCCTATTTTGTCCAATACAGCGCCCAGCCAACCCCAGTCCACACAGTCAAAGGCCTTTTCTGTATCAACTGTCAGTAAAGCTGATGTAGGGTGTCGAAGGGGATATTGTTTGACCTCGTTTAAAGCCAGCAGTACCTTCCGTATGTTGGTGACCGCCGATCGACCCTGCACAAATCCCACCTGGTGCGAACCGATAAGTTTAGGTAACACCTGTGCAAGGCGATCTGCCAAGATTTTTGCCATAATCTTTAGATCCAAATTAATAAGTGAGATGGGGCGATATGAAGCGGCCAAAGTGGGGTCTCTCCCCGGTTTCGGTAAGACCTCGATATGACCGGTGTTAGTGGTGTCTGGGATTTTATCGTAGTCTCAATCTTAAAGGGTTTTTCTCCTAACCACATGGAATGATAGGACACCCATGACCACTAGAACTGGTCTCTCAAACCCCTAACTTCAGTGATGAGGAGGAGCTTGAATGTCCACTTAATTTAATATCTGTGTGGCCAGCACTAGCCATAAAAATTGTGTAGTCCACATGTGTGGCCACCACACCATTTAAGCTCCTCCTCAATAAGATCATGCAGTGAGAAGGGACAGGGGTCTTTGAAGTCCTGTTCTAGTGGTTTGTGGGGACCCAGCAATCATACACTCATCTTTTGGATAGGTGATAAATATTGTAAGTTATAAATGTTGTAAATTCATGAAATTGTTGACTTTGAAGGGGCACAAGGGCTATCATGTTTATGAGTGCCCCCACTTTAATAGAAGTCAGGTGACTGAAAGAGCAAATGGGAGAGCAAAGTATTATAAAAAGAGCTTCCATGGAAGTGCTATGGAGCATTTAAAAAAAGAGGTCCAGCCTTGTTTTGACCTATCTAGCATATCCAATGACACTACTTTGTTAACAAAGGGTTAGGGAGGTGTCCCCTTGTCAGTGTCAGACTGAAGCTTCTTCGCCCACCAGAGGAAATTATTCTAAAGGTCCACCAGAGGAAATTATTCTAAGGCCCCACCAGAGGAAATTATTCTAAAGGCCCACCAGATGAAATTATTCTAAGGGCCCACCAGAGGAAATTATTCTAAAGGCCCTCCAGAGGAAATTATTCTAAAGGTCCACCAAATGAAATTATTCTAAAGGCCCATCAGAGGAAATTATTCTAAAGGCGCTCCAAAGGAAATTATTCTAAGGGCCCAACAGAGGAAATTATTCTAAAGGCCCACTAGAGGAAATTATTCTAAAGGCCCACTAGAGGAAATTATTCTAAGGGCCCAACCAGAGGAAATTATTCTAAGCGCCCACCAGATGAAAATATTCTAAAGGCCCACTAGAGGAAATTATTCTAAGGCCCCACCAGAGGAAATTATACTAAAGGCCCACCGGAGGAAATTATTCTAAAGGCCCACCGGAGGAAATTATTCTAAAGGCCCACCAGAGGAAAAAATTCTAAGGGCCCACCAGAGGAAATTATTCTAAAGGCCCCACCAGAGGAAATTATTCTAAAGGCCTACTAGAAGAAATTATTCTAAGGGCCCCACCTGAGGAAATTATTCTAAAGGCCCACAGAGGAAATTATTCTAAGGGCTCACCCGAGGAAATTATTCTAAAGGCCCACCAGAGGAAATTATTCTAAGGGCCAAACTAGAGGAAATTATTCTAAGGGAAGCACCAGAGGAAATTATTTTGAAGGCCCACCCTCACATGGCCATTTTCAAGTAACCTATGCACATCCAGAGTTTAATAGGATACGTTGTGATGGGTTCTAAAATCAGCTCTAAATAGGGTTGTCTTCTACTAGACATTTGGGGTCCTGACATTTTAGGTGTACATTGTTGTGACAAAGTTTGGGTCTTTCATTACTCTGGTAGGCCAGTGCAACCCTGTCACTTGTAACGGACGAAAGGGTCAAGGAAAAGAGTAGAACAAAAACTGGGTATTCCGTCCTAGATTTTAACACATAGCACCAAAATATGGAGCCTTTTTGGGTAACTGATACCCTTACTATCTATGTATGTCACTGGAATAAACCATAAAGTAATCTCTATTAGGCCCAGATTACAATGTTGGAAAAAATAGCACTGCCCTTTTTCTGTTAAAATGGCGGACACCATGACAGAAACCCAACGCACCATAATGAAGCCAATGGGGTTTGTTGGGTACTATTGTTGTCTGTCATGTAACAGATCCAGTCCCACCTGTGATGGAGGCTTTGAACGGAACCTCTAAAGCAGGTGTGAACTGGATTGTGGAAAGAAACCAGAGGATACCCAAGCAAGCACATAAAAAGTATACAAGCTCCATCCAGATGTGACCCAAGTGGCATTCTTTATCAGGACCCTGAGGCTACTAATTCCTGAGCCAACATGAAAGAACAGAGCATCTCGACAAATAAACAAGAACATGGATTCAATGTTAATATCGATTGAGCTGAATGATGGATGATGTTTGCTCCGTGCTGGTGTTTAGCACTATTAATTCACTGTTCTATATTACCCCTAAATTGGCCATAAACAGTAATTTTTTTTTCTCTGGATCCTGTCAATTGCAAATCCCAGTAACACATTAGCATTCATGGTTTTTACCGCAACATGACAGTAATTTTCTGAATAATAATAAGCCCTTAAAATGTCTCTAATCCCAATGCAGGTCCTCATAGAGGCAATAGACCGAATCATTAGATAGAACTTGATAAATACGTTGTACAGCTGCTACCTGCCAGCCATACACATACACTACCCAGTACGGCTGGGTACAAACCTTATTTCTAGCTGTCCTACACCAGGCTCTGTACATTAACCTCTTAACGATCGCCCACTGTCTTGACGGCGGACAGTGCAGTTCCTCTGTCGGCAGCAACGTCTTTTGGCTTTACTGCCTTAGAGCGGGGTTTCGGCAGAGCAGCTGCTCTAAGAATTTATCTGATCTTGCCGTTTTACCATTTGACTGCCATGGTTTCAGACTGCGGCATGATCAAAAGGGATTCCTTTGCCCAATTGGGTCACCAGGTTTCCCAATATCCAATGGAACATGGGAAAAGCCTTCACTGTCAGCCCTGGGGACCTAGAGTAGCCCAAGAGCCGTCTGTGAAGTAAGCCTGCTGTTAGGGCACATTGTGTGTTGCCCCAACAGCAACCTGTGCCATACTGACACAATATATAATGCAATAGCATACAGAAGTATTCTAATACATTGTTGGTGTATATTAAAGGGGTTTTCTCACTACAATGATTAGCTTTTAAAATGTAGGGAAAGGTAAATGAAGACTATTACCAAATACATTGCTGTTTTGATTTTGTTTTGGTCAGCATATAAAGAAGAATTATTTCTCTTCTTAGAGGACACAAGTTTCTCTGGTTACTGACCACCTCTCCCCACCTCTCTCTCCTCTGTCTCTTATCTGATTGATCTAAGCAGTTGTCAGTCAGTTTCGACCATGGTGAGTCACTCCCTGCAGAGTCTTAGGGTATGTTCTCACGGCGTAATTGTGGCTCACATTTCACTGCGAATTTGTGCTCTAATATGCGCGAAATGCGCAATGCAATTACGGTATTTCATAGCTCTCGAGGAGGACTATGAATTATGCCTCGTCTCCCCTGGCGTACAATATGATCGTATTGTACGCCATGGGAAAGAAGTGACATGTCAATTGTTTGTGGCCGCTGACAATGCGTGTGAATGGGGCTGGCCCCAAAACACCCCGCGTACTTCCAAAACACCCCACATATTGTGGTGCATACAGAACGTGTCTCAAAACGTCATGTAAACATACCCTTATCTCTAGCAACAGTTTGTTTACCTAACTAAATGACAAGCTTTCACTCTTAAGATCTCTGGAACCTTGTGTACTACACTTTATAAATCTCCTGCAGTCACATCACTGTAACAGGAATGCTGAAGGAACAGCAGAACTGATATGTCAATTGCTGCGTTAGACCCACCCACAACCTGACCAGGAAGTGTGAGTCTAAAGCTGACTGTGGCTCTATAAAACTGCATGGTGAGAAAACACCTTTAAAGCTTAAAAATAGTTATCCTTCAATGAGAAAAATAAAATTTTTAAAAAGCTAATATAAAAAAATGTGTAAAAACTAAATAGATAAATATTTAAGATAAAAAAGATAATTGTGCATAAATTATACACACTGTTCAAAACAAAACTACACATACTAGGTACTGACATGACCATAATAACCAGTGGAATTAATTTAAAGGGGTTGTCTCACTACATTGATTCATCTCACCTCAGTCCTGTTTTCTTGGTTTAATTTTGAATTCAGGGGTGTTTACTGGCTTCTACTAGGCTGCATTAGAAGCCAGGTCGTAGCTATAGCAACCAGTGCTAGCAGCATATCAGGATACATCAAACAGGTCTGTAGCTATAGTGACCTGGGGAGCTGATGCAGCCCATAACAAGAGGGATATCTAGGAATGGGTAGGACACATTAAAAGGACACATATTGCAAAATGACTTGTTTTTGCAAGATCTTAAACATAAAAAGCAATCCTTGTAGTGATACAACCGCTTTAAGTATGAAATGTGAATGGTGTAAAAAGAAAAAAACAAATGCAGAAAAAGGTTTTGTTTTCCCCTTCATTATGCAAACACTGCAAGTTTATATGTATCCTCAAACTATGCCAAACAAAACTACAACTTCTGCTGCATAAAAGAAGGCCTCATACAGCTGTGTCACTAAAGAGTAATAACAGTTATGACCTGTTGAAGGCAGGGATCAATGGCAGCTGTGATCAATGGGAGAAGTGAAAATGAAAAAATCCCACTTGTTGAATCAACAATATAGGTCAAGAATTTTGAAAGGTCATAGAGGGAGACTTATGATACACCTCGTGAAAGATCCATTCTTGTCTGCAGATCTACACATTTGAATATAGTGTGTGCGCAGACGCAGTGCAACTATTAGTGTAGTATACAGGAGTTTAACTCCTTGCATCTGTAAACCGCTTGTAGATACTAAAGGATGATTTAAAGGGGTTGTCTCACTACATCAATTCTTCAGTCCTGTTTTGTCAGTTTAATTTTTGAATTCAGGGCATGTTTACTGACTTCTACTGGCCTGCAGTGACGAGCTGCTGAGGACACCAGGTCTGTAGCTATAGCAACCAGTGCTGGCAGCCTATCAGGAGAGATTGAACAGGTCTGTAGCTATAGCGACCAGCACTGGCAGCCTATCAGGAGAAATCAACCAGGCCTGTGGCTACAGCGACCTAAGGGGCTGATGTAGCTTATACAAGAGTGGATATCTCGGAATAGGTAGGACACTGTTAATGGACACATATTGCAAAGTGACTTGTTTTTGCAAGATCTTTAACATAAATAGTAATCCTTGTAGTGAGACAACCCCTTTGATGTTGAACTACTGTTAGGGTATGTTCACACGGCGTGTTGGATACGTTTGTGGATCCGTTTATAGATGTGTGTTTGGATCTGTGTTTCAGACCCTAAACAGACTTAACACGCATCTAACAATGTGCAGTGGGATAACATTGCTTTCAATGTAAGGGTATGTTCACAAGGCGTACTTTCGGCGCGCATTTGTGCTCTAATACGAGCGAGATAAACGACGAAATTACGGTAATCCCTAGTTCTCATAGAGAACTATGGATTACGCCTCCTCTCCCTGCTCATACAATACAATTGTATTGTACGTGCGAAGAGATAAGTGACATGTAAAGTCACTGCCGGCCCCCCTGCGCCTCGTGAGGACGCGCTAATCAGCTCCCGAAGCACATGATGTACTGCGGTGGTATTGCGGCGCATACTGTACGCACCGCAATACATCGTGTGAACAAACCCTACAACAGGCATCGCCGTTCAGACGAGTTATCGCTGATGCATGTTTACATGCGTCTTTCAAATCCGTTCAAAGAGCAGCCACCTATTTAAAACTATAGAGTGCGATCCTGCAGCCAAAACGCAGCCAAATATGCACTTGCGTTTTGGATGCGTTTTGGATATGATTTACGCAGTGCTTTTGGATACATTTTCCGGATCCAACACGCCTTATGAACATACCCTTAGATCGTGTTCACACGGCTTATTCCAGACGGAATTGCGAGCCGGATTGCGCGCGCAATTCCAGCTTGAATAAGGGGCGCGGCCCGCCGGCCCCATAGACTTCCATTATCCACGGCGCGTATTGCGCCTGGATAATGTGCATGTCAGTTTCTCCCCGCCTGGCGGACACTGTTCTCTATGAGAACGGTGGATTACCATAATTGCTGCGACGGATTGGCGCCGTACTGCAGAGCAAATCCGGCGCGCAGTACGGCGCCAATCCGTGGCGAAATAAGCCGTGTGAACTGCCCTTAAATGTACTCAAATGCCACTTTGCACAATGAAGTGATAATGATTACATGACCTTTAACCCCTTAAGGACCCCGCCGTTTTTTTTCTGTTAACACTTCATTTTTTCCCTCCTCTTCTTCTTAGAGCCATAACTTATTTATTTTTCCCACGACAAAGACACATGAGGGCTTTATTTTGCGGGACAAGATGACTTTCTAATGGTGTTATTCACTATACTATAGAATATACTGGGAAACCGCAAAAAAAAATTCCAAGTGGGACAAATTGTGAAAAAAACCTTATTTTCGACATGTTTGCGGGGGTTTTGCTTTTACGGGGTTCAATACAATGTGTTATCTGTATTCGACAGGTTGATACACATCCGGCAATACCAAACATGTAGGGTTTTCGTTGTTTTGGTACCGTAAAAAAATTCCAAACTTCTTCGTTTTTGAATTGCGCCACGGCGCCAGTTTTTTGCAACCAATAACTTTTTTGTACTAACACCTACGGACTCAGTGAGGGGCATTTTTTGCGGGCTGAAGTGTACTTTTTATCGCTAGCATTTGGAATGCATGCAACTTTTCTGATCACTTTTATTCCATTTTTTAAGTGACGTAAAATTACCAAAAAACACAATTTTGGCGTTTGGAATTTTTTTTTTCTACGGTGTTCAGCATACGGGATAAATTATGTTATATTTTTATAGATCGGACTTTTTCGGACGCGGCGATACCCCAAAAATGTGTAACTTTTTTATATTTTATTGTTTTTATTTTTAAAATGGGGGAAAAGGGGGGTGATTTGAACTTTAATACTTTTTTTTTTTTGTGTAAAACTTTTATTTTTATTTTTGACTTTAAACATTGAGGCCACCTATGGTACTTGCCCAATAGGTGGCGCGATTGTCAATACAGTGGGGCAAACCAGGACATGAAAGCGACAGGAGCCTTCCTAAGGCTCCCCGCTGCCATGTCCGTGGGTCCGAAACGCCACAGGGGCCAAACAGCCCCAAGATCGGTTTCGGGGCACCAATCTTAATTCATTCAGACGCCACGGCCAGCTTTGCTGCAGCATCTGAAGGGTTAAACAGCGCGGGCGGGCGACGCTGCCCGTTTGCGCTGTAACGGCCGGGTGTTTAGCGGCGATTAGCCGCTAACACCCGGCGGCTGTGCGGGGGGTCGCGGAGCGATCCCCCTGCAAAGCCCCTTATGGACCCTGGGACATACTCATACGTCCAGGGTCCTTAAGAGGTTAAAGGGGTTTTGCCACGATCTCATTTCATACCTCCTGCCTCCAGCTCTTCAGCCTGGGGGTGCTCAGAAGGGCGTGTGTGATTTGTTTGAACTGCATATCATGTGACCCAGCAGGATGACATCACCAGGCCTTTCCTCTCTGTAGTCAAAAAAAGGTCTGGTTATATATAGAATTGCAAGTAGCTACATTGTAGCACAGTGGTAACATTTTTGCTTTACAGCACCAAGGTCCTTGGTTCAGATCCCTGCAGGAACTTAACCTGTGGATTTTTCCTCTTTATGAATGCACAGACCTCATTGGAGTTTCTTTTTCTTTTTTTTTGCACTGTTTGACTTATTACTTACTAGTCCAAAGGACAGGAGTAGAATGACAGCACCCGGGGTTTGAACACCCAGTAGCTGCCTGAGAGGAGAGGTGATGTCTGAGCATGTGCGTCCAGGACTTAGGAGCTCACAGCCCTGGTCGTATCCCCAGGAGATGAGCTATAAACAGTGGATCACTAAAGGATCAGCTAAAACAAATACAAATTTTTGTCAAGAATTTTTAATAGTGATGAATGGTGAAAATGTTTATTATTTAATTTTCAAACTTCCCACGTCAATATTACTTCGTGGTAAAACCCCTTTAAGTGAACTCAATGTTGAGTTATGTGCACTGCAGGACACTGCGATCTGCAGAAGTTACTGTGAAGTAACTATTTTATTATATGTGAGTATTGCAGCCATTGGATTAGAGGAGGGTGGAGTAGATGAATATGGAGACGAGTGGGAGGAGTAGGTAGGTAGAGGTAAACAAAAAGTCTACAAATAGGCCTTAATTTATAGGGTTCTGATATTGATACCTGTGTTCTGGAGCAATTGCCAGACTGCAGTGGAGATAAAAGTCCCAACCTAATGCTTGGAAGTCTGGGCCTCTGCCGGACTGCAGCTGGTAAATCCAGAGCCCTATTTATCAGCCACGGATCTCTGCATGGACATGAAAGACTTCTATGGAGAGCATTGTTTCCTAGCTGAATTGGAGGATCCCTTGGACAGGTACACTAGGAAGGTATACACAAGAGGTAGTGCACTGAGGAAGTCCCCCGCTGTCCTATCGACCAGATGGTGTCCAGAATGTTGCCTCTGGCCAGGCCCATCTTCCAGTTGTCCTGGGGTCGCTCTGCTATACCCTTGCAGTCTATCTGCTAGGTTGTCAGTTCTCCTGGGGTTAGAGTACTCCTTGCACACAAAACTGCATCCAAATAAAGTACCGTTTAAAAGGGAAGTCTGCTGGCTGCAACACAGGATGAGGAAGGAGTGTAACTTAAAGGGGTTTTGCCACAATCTAATGTTGACGTGGGATCCTCCAAAATGGGTATTTAATCACTTTTCTAAATATATGTAATTAAAAAAAGTGAAGCTTTTGAGATCTACAGCCTTCCTTACATGCCCTTAGTTTCCTGACAGTTTACATTAGACACGACCAGGAGCTGATCTGGCCGTGCTTGCATTGTTTGCACTTCTGATCTGATGGCAGGGAACATGAACGAGCTCTGAAGGGACTGGGGAGAAAAGATCCTGTGTCTTTTGTATAGAGAATCCACTGGTTGTAATGTAATTATCTGAGTAAACATGCAGAGACTGCCTGGATCCCTGCTCAGCCCCTCCCCCGCATCAGTTTGTGAACAAATGAAATATATGTAATTAAAAAAAGTGAAGCTTGTGAGATCTACAGCCTTCCTTACATGCCCTTAGTTTCCTGACAGTTTACAGTAGATATGACCAGGAGCTGATCTGGCCATGCTTGCATTGTTTGCACTTCTTATCTGATGGCAGGGAACATGAATGAGGTTTGAAGGGACTGGGGAGAAAAGATCCTGTGTCTTTTGTATTATGAATCCACTGGTTGCAATGTAATTATCTGAGTAAACATGCAGATGCTCCCTGGATCCCTGCTCAGCCCCTCAGCCGCATCAGTTTGTGAACAAATGAAAGAAAGTTGCCTGCTCGGAGCTTATCTTCTCTCCTGTGCACAATACAGGTATCCCCTGTGGATTAGCCAAACAATGTTTACTCAACTACAGAGACTGAATATTAGGAGTTTGCATGGGAGGTGGAGCGATGACATCACAGAGGAGGTTGTTTTTTTAAACACAGAAACACAACGCCTTTTTTTCTCAAGAGGGGAGTATCAGCCTGTTAGGTAAGGAACTTACTTCTTGGCAAAACCCCTTTAAAGAAAGAGAGATGCCATGTTAAACATTTTGCTGATAAATAAAAGGGATGAGTTCTGTTTCTGTTCCAACATTAACCCTTGGTCTGTCTCCTGCTTCACCTGCACAACATCAAAACAGGAGGACTACAAACACCAACATGGAGCCTGTCCCTGGGGGTAAGAACACCATCCACACTGCAGGTCCCCCACTTTATTGTGACTATGTGCCAGGATGGGCATGAGAGATTTTGGTGGAGTCTAGCCACCGTGACAAGGGCTAGGGCGACAACTACGACTCCCACTTGTTTAACTGCATTCTTGGCCCCGAAGAAACCTTTCTAGAGTTTGACAGAGCTCACAGAGCACTACGTCCGCAGAGCACTGACCCAACCCGCCCTCGGGACGTCATTTGCAGAATTCACCATTTTACGATCAAGGAGGAGCTCATGCGCAAGGCTCAATTGATGCAGTGGATAGAGTTTGAGGGGACCCTCTTGCACTTGTTTCCTGATCTGTCCCGGCGCACGCTGCGCATGAGAGCGGCGCTCAAGCCCCTTCTGGCGGCTCTTCAGTCCAAAAATATATCGTACAGGTGGGGATTCCCCTTTTCATTGCAGGTTAGACATCTGGACAGGATGCTCACCTTCCGCTCCGTGGAGGACTTGCCCATCTTTGTTTCGACTTTGGATTTGCCGGATGTGACCCTCCCTGATTGGCCTGCTGCTATCTCCATGGACTCTTCTCCCGAACTGCCTCAGCTGCGAGGTCACCAACGACTTGGCACCCATCTGGTGCCCTCTTTGCCACAGAGACCTCGGCGCCGTCGGATTAGTCCGGACAGTCAGCCGTCGAGAGCGAGACCGCATCGCTGAAGGGCTCTTGCTCCAAGGTCTAAGTTTTGGATAGTTTTCTTGATTGTGTTTATCTCTTGAGTCCTTCCACTGTCTGGGTCTCCCCCAGGGCCGCCAATAGGGGGGTACAGCCAGTACTCCCCTACGGGGCCCTGCCAGATTGTGAAGCAGGGGGGGGCCCGCTGCCTCCGGCAGGTACCGCCCCCGTGCGTCGCTGTAATGGTAGAGAGTTCTCCTAGCGCTGTCTGCCCTGCGCACCCTAGCTTTGCATACATGTGAAGGGAAGCGATCAGTGCCGCCCCCTGTCCTCATTGTACAGCGTTGTGAGCATTGAACTGAGCAGCAAGGTTCCTAAATACAGCTCCAATGATCAGCACAGACTGCACTGCCGCTGAGGAACATTGCTTCACCAGCCGGCATGTTTTATTAGACATACACACCACTAGAGGGGTGGGAACGGGGGAGGGGAAGCAGCATGTGGGAGATCGCAGACGCATTCCCCGGGCCCCGGGAAAGCAGGGACTTGCAGGGGCCCTCAGGACCGGCACAGAGAGGAGGAAGCGATCAGTGCTTTTCCCCTTCCATCACGCAGGCTGTACTGAGCACTGACGGACCCGCAGGGTTGTGTCTGCGCTCCCAAAATTTTCCCAAGGCTCCCGGGGAGCACATGGCGGGAAAGCCTGCCCCTGCCTTTACATCGTCAGAGAGCAGCCTCACACTTTTTACAGCACTTTTCTGCTCTCCCAGTTGTCCAGGTAGGAGGGGGCATATGGGGGTGGGGATGGGAAGTAAGGTGGGGCGGGAGAAAGGCATAAAATCTGGGTAAAGGGGAAGGGGTTAAGGGGGCAGGGGGTTTATCCAGTGACTGATTTTTGCAGGTCATATGGTGCACAGCCCAGCAGAGTTCACTTCCCAAAACTTTTACATCCCAGTTTTTAAAATATTTTGCCCCCCATGTAAACCTGCACTTTTTCATGTCCCTTTTTTCAGGGATTTTTTCAAAAAAAAAGGAAAGAGTTGGCAATTTTTTCATTATACTTTAAAATTCTAGGCAAAATCTAGTCCCCAGCTGCGGGTTTGCTAATGTCGGGTTGTACATTGCTCTCCCTACAAAGCCAGTTGTTAGTGGGGGGGGGTTTTGGGAATAGAGGGGGGATTTCTTGAGAAAAAAATCATGGAGTCCAGGGTATCTGCGGTCAATTTTGAAGACACATGCCATTGCTGAAAAAAACATCATGATCTGCACCCAATAAAGAATACAAAAAAAAAAAAGACTCCATTTTGATTTAAAATCACCTCAGAGTCGGTTTCTGGGGTTTTAACTTTTTATTTTCGGTGACTGTTTTCTGGCATATCCCCTTCATTTGCCCAAGCAGAACGGGGGGCTCAAAAGACCCTAATGGTATCAAAATTTTATGTCTCAGGTGGCGGAGGGTCACTTTAAAAAATACTGGTATTTTTTCCTACTAAATCTGTCTTTTTTTCCATAAACCATATAGAGTAGCTTGTAAAATTCACCACGTACGGCATCCCCAAATTTCGGTTCTCAGTTTTGACGCTCCCTATTTCAAACAGGGCGCTTTTTGGGTGGACTATACACACCCCATAGAAGTCAGAGCTCCGGGTTTTTGTCCACCACATTTCGGGGCAGCTCCAACCCAGTTTTTTAACCATTTAGATCTTTAGTAAATGGATTGCAGCATCTAAATAATTTTACATGGTGAATCCAGGGGTTTTATTTAGATCCATGGGGGCCGGAGTCCTAATGAAAGGGCCCCCAGGCGCCATGTTTTACTAAAAAAGACTAAAAATGTCTATAACTGCTATAATTATTAAGGGGGGAAACATCATCTCATGAATCTGAACGTCCGAATGTATTATGTGGTTGTGTGGGGTGTGTATATGCATGTTATAAAATTTTTAAAACTGGGGGCGGGGAGTGGGGTTGGGGGAGTGGTTTAGGGGCCGGGGTGATGGGGGTTTACAGAGGGGGGGTTACAGGGGGGGGGCCCGAATTTTAGTTTTTAGGGGGGCCCCCGATATTCCCATGGCGGCCCTGGTCCCCCCCATCGCTAGGGGCTATGGGTACCGGGGTCTTTCTGATCCTGGTGTCCGCATTTCTTTCTCATGACAGCCGCCCTCGGTGCAGGTCCCTCTCGGGACGAGCTGATTTGGCTGCCCCCCGAGTGAGGAGACCCTGTCAGCCATCTTGGGGGTCTTGTCTCCTTTATATTGTATATCGTTTAAAATTTCCCCTTTATCTAGGACTGTGAATGTGGCGGGGCGCCCCTCTCGGGCCCCCCCCCTTCCTCAACCCGTTCCCCCAAACCCTTTTCCCCCTACCTCCCCCCTTTTCCCTAACCCCTTGGGGGGTTTCGGGGGGGGGGGCGCTCTTTTCCAAACCCGATTGTGGGGTGGTCTTGGGGAGTGGCTTTCTGCGGCTCTTCTGCGCGGTGGCGCCCTCTCCGTTTCCCCCCTCGTACACTTTTTCCTTTGGGTCTCCTTGGTTGCACCTGGGAGAAACCCCCGATTTGGTAGGCCCTTTTTAATACCAAGGGGCTATGGGGATTATTACTGCTGTTGTTAGATATTTTTGGCCTGATTCTGCTAGGCTTTTGTTTTTGACATTTGAATGTTTCTTGATTGTTGGTACCGTACTTTTAGACTGGCGTGGCGGAGTGCCGCTCCCTCTCCAGAGCGAGGACGTTGTGACTTATATACCCTCTAGCAATTTACATGGCGAATTTACGCCTCACGTCCCTTAACATCTAGGGATTTAACGTCCCCGAAAAAAGATCACAGGTCCTCTTCCACTTCCATAAACAGAAATCGCAAATCCTCTTCCTCCAGGAAACCCATCTTCTCGCCTCGCAAATTCAATCTTACCGTAACAAGTATTTCCCTGTCTGGTGTCACAACAGTAGCTCTTCAGCTAAAGTCAAGGGTGTGGCAATCTTCTTTCACAAATCACTCCCTTGTACGGTGTTAGACTCAAATCGGGACGAGGATGCCAGGGCCTTGTATGTAAATATATCTCTTCAAGGCCAGACCTACACTTTGGCTAACATATACATGCCAAATTCAGGTCAACTGACCTTCCTCGCCAAAACTTTGGACGCTCTGCTATACTTTGCCCAAGGTCAGATTATACTGGGGGGATATTTACATCTGGCCCTCAACCTGATCCTGGACACCTCATCAGGGCGCTCATCGGTACCTCACCATACGCTTAATAGAGTGAAAAAGCTTCTCCATGAAAATGCAGCTAATAGACGTCTGGAGGTTGCTGCACCCCCAGGAGCGGGACTACATCTTCTACTCCTTCCCTCACAACTCTTATACCCGTATAGATTATACCCTCCCGCAACATTCCCTCCTTCGTTGGGTGGTGTCGGCCTTGGTGGGCAGCATCCTCCATTTGGACCACGCCCCAGTCCATTGTGATATTAGTCTCCCCCACTACAACAGACCAGGGTTCTCATGGAAACTGAATGAATCACTTCTGTCGGACTCCCTATGTCTCCAGGATCTGCAACGCTGTACGGACACCTTTGTATCGGTACACGTAGATGATCCTTCCTCCCACAGGTCCAATGGGAGGCGCACTTTCAGAGGCATTCTTATTAAGCACGGGGCACGCCTCAAGAGGGAAGCTGCCGCTAAACTGCACGCGCTTAGCTGCACTGGAGGCAACTCATAAGACATCGGGTCTGGAGGCGGATTTGAGATCCGTGATTCAGACACGACATGACATTCTCCAACTTATGGAACACAGGCATAAAACATATAGGCAGCTATGCTCCAGCTCGTTCTATTCCTGGTGTAACAAACCGGGCAAGTTCTTGGCCCGGGCACTCAGGGATAAGAGAGCTGCCCTATTTTTTTCCCTCCATTAAGACCCCGGGAGGTCGTGTTGTACATATAACAGAAGATATTTTGAAGGTCTTCCAGGACTACTATACTCAGCTCTATAACCTCCCCGAAGCGAGAGCACGGGGAGGCGTCACTCCGCGAGTACTTAGCTAAAACGTCTCTCCCTCCACTCCCCGAGGACTCCCTCGCTTCCCTGGAGGAGCCTTTTTCCCAGGAGGAATTGGCAATAGCCATTAAATCCCTTCCATCTGGCAAGAGCCCGGGTCCGGACGGGTATACAGCTCTTTTTTACAAAACCCTCCGGTCAGAGTTATCTCAGCCCCTCCTCCGGGCATTTCATAGGGTGTCCACGGGATCCCCCTTTGATCCAGCATTCCTGAGGGCCCATATTGTGGTGATTCCAAAGGAAGGAAAGGACCCATCTCAGAGCCAGAACTACCGCCCTATATCGCTTATTAATACAGATGTGAAGATTTTCGCTAAGTTACTGGCGCTCAGACTTAACCCTTTCCTTTCTACAATTATTCACCCGGACCAGGTGGGATTTGTGCCGGCCAGGGAGGCGAGGGACAACACACTTAAGACGTTCTCCCTGATTCACCAGGTTCGCCTTCAGAAAACCCCGTGCCTCCTCCTGTCCCTGGACGCGGAGAAGGCCTTTGATAGAGTGGCATGGCCCTTCTTGAGGGGAGTGCTGGAGTCATTGGGACTGGGTCCGATTATGCGGGAGAGGATAATGGCCTTATATACTTCACCTCAGGCTCAAATCAGGATCAATGGAGTTTTGTCCATTCCATTGGCAATCGGAAATGGCACCAGGCAGGGATGCCCCTTTTCCCCCATCCTATATATTTTGGCTATGGAGCACCTGCTGAGGGTACTTCGGAATGATCCTCGGGTGGAGGTAATCTGGGTTCGTGAGCATCTGTTCAAATGCTCGGCTTTTGCCGAGGACTTACTCCTATATCTGGGGGACCCCACTTCCTCTCTTCCAAGGGTGATGGAGATACTGGACGACTATAGCCTACACAGCAATCATAAGATAAATATGTCAAAGAGCCATGCTGTGGGCTTCAATATCCCGCCCCCCGACCTGAACTTTTGAGGGGCATCCTTCCCCTTCTCCTGGGAGGAATCTTCCTTCAAGTACTTGGGAGTTCACATTCCCACAAACCCTGATAAAATCTTTGATCTCAATTTCCCTCCCCTCCTGTCCAGGATTAAGCAGGATTTACTAAAATGGGATAATAAACTACTCATTACTACCTCGTGGTATGGTAGCTCGAGTCCCAATGATTGCGCAGACTTCTGTCCTAACATACAGGTCGTATGCCTCCAGGATGGGCCTGTTTGACGTGGGCGGCCCTTGTACCCCATTGCTTGGTAATCCTGATGTTCCGAGTTCTCTCGTTCCAGCATTGGCTCGGTTACTGGGTTCGGACACGGTGGCCTCGACTCTTGACAGGGTCATTGAGACTGGAACATTGAAGGATTATGACAGTCTGGTGGGTACCGACGGGAACCCGACAGTTTTTTCAAGGCTTCACTACTTTCAGCTGCGTATTTATATCTAGATGAAGCGAACATTTGTGGACATAGCCCCCTGCACCCCTTTGGCTGGGGGTCCCTCAGAGTACTCAGAAAGGGGGCTCTTAGGCTTCGGCTTATTTTTAAACTTCTCGGGTCTGTGACAAGCTGCCTTTTAAACATGGTGGGAAAAGGAATTTGGGCCCCCTTTTCTCTCGGGGGACTTTTTTATGGTAAAAAAAACCCTTTCCTGACCCCAGATCTCGATTCTCCCAGGGGCCCTGAGCTCAATAAAAATTTGTTACAAGATGGAAAACCGGGGGGCCAGGTTTTAAACCCATTTCCCCCCCGTCCATTCCTGCGTCTGCTGGAGAGGGGAAAAGGAGAGAGGTACTATGACCCATGTCGGTGGAGCTGCCCCGTTCTACAACCTTTCTGTGGGGGGTTTCTGGTTTAAATTCAACACATCACGGGGATCAGGCCCCGGGGGGGTGACCCAGCATGGTGCTCCTTTTTGATATCCCTACCCTTGCTTTTTTTAGTCACATCTGGTGATGTTCTGTCCTTGCTGCTAAGATACTAACCCTAGACTCTGCTTTCTACGCCACCAACTATATCGGATGGACCCGGGAGGTCCTGCCCTTCAGCGATGGGGATTCAATCTGATCCCCTTCATGCTATAGCCGTATCTAGGGTCTGGGAGACGGATTTCCTTTTGTGGATGGGGGCCCGTTATTTTCCCCCTTCCTAAGAAACCGTCCACAGCGTAGGAGGGGGAGTAACCCTAAAGGGGAGTGAAAAATGAGTGGGGGGGATGGGGGTCCCCTTAATCTCTCTCTTTATTAAGTGGGGTGCGGTGTGCCCCGCCAAGCCGGGGTTCTTACCCGGTTTTTTCGTTTTTTTGGTTATTGTGTCCCCCTTTCTTTTACCCCTTTTTTTTTTTTCTTCCCTTATTCCCTAAGGTTCTTAAGAGGTCACCTATTTGTCTTCCTGGCGACGGACCACCCATGAGAAGCTTAAAAGCCACCTCCTTATTCTTTTAGGTTGCCTAGGATATAAAACCCCTTTGCAGTGTTTCAACCTATCAACTGTAAAATTTCCCCTTTCTCACGGGGTTGGGTTTGGGACAAGGGGAAAATTAAATCGTCCCCTTCCCCTTTCTTTGCTGTATTACTGATTTTGTTGATTTGATGCAATAAGTGACTCTGTACTCTCATGCTACTATTGTTTAAATAAAGTGTTTGAATTCGAAAAAAAAAAAATCCAAACATTTTTAATTTTTTTAAAAAATTTGCTGCGCCACTATTTTCTGCAAACAATATATTTTTTGTATTTATACCTATGGACCTGAGTGAGATGTCATTTTTTGTGGGCTGAAGTGCACTTTTTATTGGTACCAGTTTGGAATACATGGAACTTTTTTGATCACTTTTATTCCAAATTTTAGTGGACATGAAAAGACCAAATAAGCGCAATTTTGTCGTTTGAAATTTTTTTTCTTCTACGGTGTTTAGTGTAAGGAATAAATGATGCTATATTTTAATAGACACCTACAACAAACCAGGCCAAACCAAATTACACTAATCAAGGGATAAATAAATACTAAACACACCAACTGCAACCCATGATGGTAAAATAATCCAAATTTTATCAAATGCACATAATAAAAACGTATATAACAAAACTAATAAACACCAAATACAGTACATACACACGCAACAGAAAAACAGCTAAGAACAAGTATATACAATAAATATCAATATGAAACAAACTATACTTAACCTAGTGTCACCGAGTGTATGGAGAGGACCAGCAGCTGTAGAATGTTTTTCGAGCGGCCCGTGGGCGGAAAAAACGCCTGGCGGAAAACCTGTGCTGTGGGGACTGCTGCACGGGTTTTTCATAGGAGCCCATTGTGCTAATTTTCGGCCGGTTTTTCAGGCGGTCTGTAAAACCACAAAACACCGGCCGAAAACCCGTGCTGTGGGGACATGCCCTAAGGGTGAAGTAAACCAGTCTACCTCTCTGAACAACAACTAGGAGACTGTGGTCACTGCTGCACAAAAAGTTGATCGTCAACAGATTGAGTAACTGACAGACAACATGGATAGAAGGCTAATGACTGTTATAGAAAAGAAGGGCGGCTATATCCGTCATTGATTTTGTCAGAAATGTCTATTTGTTTATTGTTCCTACTTTAAGGGTATGTTCACACAACGTAATCCAGGGCGTACATCGGCACGTACTGTGTGCAACGCTATACGTTGGGTGTTTTAGAAGTACGCACTGGTCAGCGTGTACTTCTAAAGTACTCTGTGCCCTATTAACTCTCATTTTCCCCAATGCATAAGCACAGTATGCGCCGGGGAAAACCTCATGACATGTCACTTCTTTCTCCCGGCACTATGATGCTATGATTTTACCGTATTTGTGGGACGTACTGCTAGGCAAATACAACGTGTCAACATACCCTTGGAGTATGTTCACACAGCTTAATGGCGGCGTATAGCGGCGCGCCCTTGCGTACTTCTAAAGCGCTGTGTGCCAGCCCGCATGTCACTTTTTTCGGTCTCTTATGTCTGCTTATCATAGCACTCATTGAGTGCTATGATTTTACCCGAATTGCAGGTCATATTTTGGGCTTATTGCAGCGTAATTTCGTTCCGAAGTACGGCTCGCAATTACGCCGTGTGAACAGATGAAAATAAGTGAAATGTGAAATTTTCCGGTTTTCATTTAGTTGCATAATAATTCTGCACACTGGTAATTGCCCAATAAATATTCACATGTAGATATTCTCCTACAAAAGCCAAAACCCCACTTTTACTTTCTTAAATATTCAAGTTTGAGGTTTATTAATATTTCAGACTATAGTTGTTCAATAAGAAAATTAACCCTCCAAAATACAGTTTGCCTAATAATTGTGCACACAGTGTAATTTTAATCTCCAAAAAAAACCAAAAGCATCTAATAAAGATATCTTAAACATCCAAATTGTATGAAATCATGAAATAAAATACAATGTGTACTCTAAGGCCTTGTCCCCACGGCATGGTTTTTCAGACGGTTTTTCAGACGGTTCTCAATTTTGAAAACTGGCTGAAAAACTTTTACATAGACCTTAATGGAAAATTTTCGGACGGAAGATGAAAATTTCTATGTGAAGGGGGAGGGCTTTTCTCCGCAAACCGGGGGAGGGCTTTTCTCCGCAAACCGCAGAGAAAAGCCGTCCCGTCGGAGGCCGTGTGCACGGTACGAAAACAGGACAAATACCGGTCATGTGCTGTGTAAACGGCCCCTAATATACAATTAGGAATCAGACAGACACTTTCTGGATCAACATTGTAAATGCAATAATAGAAATTTGTTTCTCACATCAAAAACAAGGACATTGGGAGAGTAAAGAGGGACAGAAGGACTTGGATACAAAATAGGGACTATTCCTCCAAGGGAGGGACACTTGGTTCGTATGATCAACAAGCTGTCCATGTGATACAGGGAGATTCTCTAGCTAATAGAGGGGTGCCCTTTCTGTTTCCTTCATACGCCCTGACATGGTATATGCATAGGGCTATCTAAGACCTCATGAACACAATCAGGGCAGCCTCCAGTAATTTCAGGGCCCCATAGAGTTAAAGCATCTTGGCCCCCTGCCCATTAACAGTTCTTATCTTGCACCATATCAGTGAGCCCCCTTTTTTTAAATTTGATGTGGGCCCCTGAAAACAGTACTGCCAATACAGCCCTAATTGCAGTCCTGAACATAGTGTAGCTATGAGTTACCATACTATGGAACTGTTAATGTACGGTGTCTCCTTACCAGGATCAGACTGGGCCACAGGAAAGCAGAGGAATCCCCCAGTGGGCACCTGGGTATGGCAGGCCTAGGGTTGGTTTTCAGGGGAAGAGGAAGAAATCAAAAGGTAGAGTGCAAGAGTCATGCGTAGTATGTGCAACCAGTAAGGTGGGCCCCAAGGATCAACTCCAATGATGGGCCCCTAGTGTCAACCCCACTAGTGGGCCTAGAGAATCAACTCCATTGGAGGGCCCCAACAATCACCCCCACTGGTGGGCCACAAGAATCAGCTTCAATGGTGGGCTCCAATAATCAACTTCACTGATGATTACCAAAAATCAACTCCACTGATGAGCCCCAAAAATCAAACTCCACTGGTGGGCTTCAAAGAAGTAAACTCCACTGGTGGGCCCCAAAGAAGTAAACTTCACTGGTGGGCCCCAAAGAAGTAAGCTCCACTGGTCAGCTCCAAAGAAATAAACTCCACTGGTGGGCTCCAAAGAAGTAAATTCCACTGGTGGATCCCAAGAAGAAAACTCCACTGGTGGTCCCCAAAAATCACCTTTACTGGTGGGCCCCAAAAATCATCTCCATTTGTGGGCCCCAAGAATCAAACTTCCAAGAACTCCATTTGGGGGAAAAACCCCTTCCCCGGAATCAAAGGGTCCAGAAAATGACTGTGGGCCCAAAAGTCAACTCACTGAAGGGTCCCAAGAATCAACTCCACTGGTGGGCACATGGCACCACATTCCAACACTACTCCTTACCGTAGGAACATATTACTGTATCATCTGATGAAACATGGCATAAAATTGGTTGCAAACATAGGGAGACTCTGCCCCCCCCAAAAAAAAAAAACCAACAACATAGGGATGCATATAGCTTCATAAAATTCATGTTCTTTAAAAACACAATACACCTGTTTGCACAAGGTCTCAGTTGTAAGATTCTTAACTTGTAAAATTCACTTCAATTCTCCAACTTCCACACTAATATCAAACAATAATATAATATGTAAACTGCAATAATACATAATAATACATAATAATACACCGTAATATGCTGTTAGGCACATTCTGGGGCATTTTGTAGTAAACATAATAACTTGGATACATAGTCAGTGGGGACATGTTAGGAGCCTGGGGGGATGATTAAGTTTGGAGGCTTGGACTGGGGAGGGATGGCTATATCCGTGAGTGCTGGCTGCATGTTTCCCCACGTGTCCTCACTATCCATAGTTTGTGTTGCTGTCAATCACGCCACCAGCCCCCGAACCAGCTCATAGTCAATTAGTTTAATCTGAACAACCCCTTAAAGCTGCTAATTCCTATAACTATGAAGTGTCATCGCCTGAACATGCACCTTACCTTTCAATATCCAGACCTAAACAAGCCCCTCGCCACCAACATAGCCCAGAGAGAAGGGGCTCCACGGACTGCTCTGTACCCAGTCAGCCAGGCCTGAGCTCAGATGCCTGCACTGTCTCTGTCTCACATTTTCCAGTCACAAACTTGCAGCCAAGACCCTGCCCAGCCCCTAAGAATTTCCTGGACTGCTCTCTACCTCATCTCTATTGAAGCCTTGCGGCCTCACTATAACATGGACGGGCTGCCAGGATCTGAGCGGCTCCCGCTCTCTGCTCACTGAAATAAAGTGGGGAACACATGTTTTACATTACTGGGCTTCCTCGTCTTCCTCCTGAATACCCCCAGGGCCTGCGATAATGATACTTAACATAGAAATAAACAGACCAGAAACAAAAGCACAGCACCGCGCCAGCAAGGCCAATTATTAAAGGATATCTACACTCAAAACTACTTAGGATCATAAAATAGCAGCATCTGATCTGCTTATGTTTACTGTGGCCTATATAGCAGTGACACATACTGCGGTGCACAGCTTGGCAGCACTTCAGTCCCTGTCACCAGTGGAGCTGACAATCTAATTTCCTTATTTCACACGCAGCGGCCACGGTCATAGGGGACCAATAAACTGTATGCAGATGTTATGAACCAACAAATAAGCCGGCGCCAGCCGCTTCGTAAAAGATGTTCCTTTTATTTTCGTGTTTAACCCTTTACTGACATAATGGCAGTAAGAAAGTATGAAGCGGGAGGTAATGGCTGCTGATTACAGTTGGGATGTGCTGCTACCAGCCGGGATTGTAGACAGATTTGATCCTGGCTTTTTTACCTTTTAGGTTATGTTCACACGGCTTATTTTGCCCCGTATTTCACGTTGTACTGCGCGAAATACGGGGCGAGATACGTCCCGGTCATTACGGCAATCCACAGTTCTCATAGAGAACTATGGATTACGTCTCCTCTCCCTGCCCGCACAATATGGCGAGCAGGGAGATAAGTGACATGTCAATTATTCACGGCGTATACGCGCCAAGAATAATGAATGTCTATGGGGCTGGCGGGCTGGCGGCCCCCCCGCCCCCATACACACGGCGTAATTGCGGGACGAAATACGTCCCGCAATTAAGCCGTGTGAAAATAGCCTTAGATGCCACAGTGATCGCAACCACGATGTCTACATAAATCCCTGCCAAAATTGCAGGGTGCTGAGCAGTTGTCATGGTAGCTGGGGGGCTTATGAATGCTTCCATAGCTGCCATGTTACTACTTCTATTACACGCTGCCATAGGCATAGGAGAGCCATCTTTGTACACCGTTCTGCAATATTTCTTCAGGTCGAAAGGCAAAATACCTTTTGAGTCGGTCTCACAGAATGGGGAGATGGCAGCGCTAGTGCAGTTCTCCCCATTCATTTCTATGCGAGCTCTGTGCTCAACTGTATTTGGAACTCCTACAGACATGAATGGGAGAAAGTGGCACAAGCAGGGGGCGCAGAGGTAGCAGTCAGTACTGAGTCCTGCAGCCTGAAGTCATTTACCCTAAGGGTATGTTCACACGGCATATTTCAGGACGCTGCATTGCGCTTCATTGTGCTGCAATGTGCAACAAAATACGTCCTGTAATTATGGTAATTATAGCTCTCATAGAGCGTTGCATATTGAACGATGGTGGAAAGACATGTCACTTCTTTCCGATGTATACGCGGCAGGGATAATGAATGTGGATGGGGCCGGTCGTGGGCTGTTCAGCGCATTCTTCTAAACACACAGCGTCTTGCAGCACGCACAGGCACGCGCCCTAAGGGTATGTTAAATAGTCTCCAAAAAAATGGGAATCTCGCAAGAGAACAGAGAGTGACTTTTGATCACTATATTTACTATTTTGCCATAGGCAAACTTAAACTCTATCAGTTCTCTATCTATAAAATTTTATAGATAGAGAACTGATAGAGTTTAAGTTTGCCTATGGCAAAATAGTAAATATAGTGATCTGAGGGTATGTTCACACAATGTATTTGCGGGGAGTACTTTTGCGCGTAATTTAACCGCAATACGCCCAAAGTACGCCCCACAAATACAGTAAAATCATAGCTCTCTGATTTTACAGCATAGTCCCCGGCGTGTTCTGTGCGCCCGGAGAAAGAAGTGACATGTCATACCGAGGAAAGTGAGGCTGAATGGGAGTCGGAGCGCCTTCGAAGTACGTGCTGGCCAGTGTGTACTTCTAAAACAGCAGACACATGGCAGCACACACAGTGAACATCCCCTAAAGCCAGATCCTAGTGAGCTACAAGCTGGCCTCAGAAGGAATTTTGCTTGATGTAAAAACGCCTTTTTGGTTACCTTTGTGATGCTGAACTGGAAGTGATGTCAGACAGAAAGGACCTCAACCCCTTGAGCCCCCGGCCTGAGAAGGCCTTAATGTGCAGCTACATTTTGTAGTTTTTGCATCCTTGTGTTTCAACAGTCATAACTTTTTTATCTTTTAAGTGACGCAGCTGTATGAGGACTTGTTTTATGCGGGAGAAGTTGTATTTTTTGGAAGCATAGTTTGAGTTCACAAATAAAATACTGCAAACTTTTAGATTTTTTTTTGAAGCATGAACATAAAAAAGTATGTTAGATTAATTCTACAGGTTATTATGGTGTGTGGATCCCTGATATTGGTAGTCTTTCTTTTTGTATGTAATGTATGCACAATAACTATTATATTAAATATTTATTTTTATTTTGTTTCTTTTTAATCCCATTAAGAAATAACTATTTAACACTTTTTTTTTACACTTGTTGCACAGGCTGCAATCAGGGCAGCACACAGTGTGCCCAGACTGCAGGCTTACTATGCAGACAGCATGGGGTTACTCTAGGTCCACAGGGCTGATTGTACAGACATTCGCCGGGCTCCATCAGGTCACTGGGAGTCCCAATGACCCGAAAGGACAGGGGAATACCCTTTGATTCTGCCACTGTCACAGAGCGCGGCAATCAAAGGGTTGAGTGTCGGGGATTGGAGGCTTCCTCCGCTTCTTGATGTTTACAGAGATTGCTCTAGGAACGGAACTGTTAACTACAGCTCCGTTCCTAGCGCAGTTACGACACTATGAGCCCTAAAACCACTCTAAAACCAACGACCTGCAGTGCGAGCCGTCTACAATCGGCGGGCGTTCATTAAGGAGTTAAAGGAAGAGCTTCAGGGGACTGGAATGGCACAGGAACAGGTAAGGTAATCTACTCAGATCCATTAACAAATTCTAACCCCAATTTATGGTCAAGATTAGGGTCAGGTTTAGAGTTAGGGTCAGAGTAAAAAAACATTTGGCTTCAAAAAGTTTCGGATCCATATTTTTTCACAAGTTTATTCGAATGTCGAACCGAACAATGAGAGTCCAGCTTTTATCTTCTAAGCTGCAGCAGAAAATGATTTGATTTAGTTTTTTCCACACTTTTTATGTTTTTTTGTATACTTTTTTTTTAATCTCATTAAGGGATAACTATTTAACACTTTTTGTTTTTTTTACACTTGCTGCACAGGGTCTGCGTGCTGCACCGACTGCAGGCTCACTACACAGACTGCTCTGGTACTACTCTAGGTTCACAGGGCTGACTGTAAAGACATTCCCCTGCACTCCATCGGGTCACCAGGAGTCCCAATGACCCGAAAGGACAGAGGAATCACCTTTGAGTCTGCCACTGTCACAGAGCGCGGCAATCAAAGGGTTAAACACCGGGGATTGGAGGCTCCCTCTGCTACAGTTTTTGGGCCATATTCACAGCTCAATTGAAATGTAGTGTTTTTTGTAGTGATTGCAGTGTTTTTTGAGTAAGTCCCATTGAGTAATGTCCCATTTTTGTATGTGTTTTTTCTGTAAAGTGTTAGTGTAGGGACTCGCAAGACATGAGGACCGTTGACGCCGGTTGTGAGCTTGCGTATCGGGGTCCCTGTACCAACTAAAACCTCATATTTAAAATTTTTCCAGTATGTCATATTTTTTTATCCGCCCAAGAATGCTGGGGAGCGGAGGGTGTCTGTATTTTGTGTTGGACACCTAGAAAGTGCTGGGCAGCCCGCCTAATCTAATAGTATGGGCATCACTAATAGGTTGTAAGCCAGCATGGTGCAGCACACTTATCTGTATTTATGGCACCCTTCTGTATCGCCTTATTTATATGCAATTGTAGTACCAGCAACCACCCCCCTCATGCATTGAGGGTGTGAGTGGTTGTTTTATTGGTATTTTTGCATTTGTGCAATCTCCCAATGCATTACACTGTAGCTTTTCTGCATGCTGGTGTGAACAGGTATTAAGTTAATGTGCAGTTTTTTTATCATCTAAAAGTGCACCCCGATTTTTGCCACGTTTTTTGTACAGGAAGGCACAGCATCTAATGCTGTACATTGCTGCACTAAAAACATGGCAAAAATCGCAGTAAAAAAAGGCACCATGGGAAAGCACCCTAATTGTTCCCCTAGTGGTGGGTATGTGAGCTGCTGCTCAGCAATTAGCTGCACCTGTTTGTTTTTCCCAGGTAGCATATGGGCCAGCGTTGCCAGCTTCTGGGTTCAGTCTAGTCCAGCCATTGAGCTGTGAATATGGCCCAAAAATTGTAGTGTTTTTTGAGTAAGTGATGTCCCATTTTTGTATGTGAGGCTTCCTTTTCTCCCTGACATTTACAGAGACTGCTCTAGGTACGGAGCTGTTAACTACAGCCCCTTTTCCATAGTGCACTTACGGCACTAGGAGCCCCCTGTCTGCAGAGCTTCATGGGACTGTAACAACCTAGGAACAGGTAAGTTAACCTATTCAAATCCATTAACAAAGTCTAACCCCTATTTATGGTCAAGATTAGGGCCAGGTTTAGCATTAGGGACAGAGTAAAAAAACATTTGGCTTCAGGAAGTCCTAGATCCAAATTTTTCACAAGTTCATTCGAATGCCGAACCAAACAGGGACAGATTCAACCAATGAGAGTCCAGCTTTTATCTTCTAAATGGCACCGGAAAATAAAAAAAAGCTGGATTGCAATTGGCTGCTATGGGCAACAGGGATACTTTATTTTGATGCGAGAGGCTGACGACGCCTGGTGCTGGAAGTGCTGGTCTGTAATCCATGGATGTTTATCGTCGGAATCAGCGAGGCGTTGCTGGGCAATTAGGAAGTAACGCTGTCACCTGTCTGATCTTCTGTACTCTGGCGCTCATTACATGCGGAGGGGGGGGGGGGCGAGTAATAGCGAGGTACAGAGGAGGCTTTGTGGCTGCATGTATTCATGAGGTCTCCTTATGTCCTTCAATGGAAGCAGTTTTTATTCTGTGCCGTGCTCAGCTATAACTGGTTTTATCATCTTTTTTCTTAATGAACGTCAGATACTTTTTTAAAGTGACATTATAAAATGAATATAAATGGGAGCGGGTGCCCTTTAAAGATGCCCAGGACCTTTCTGTCATCATTAAATCTTGAGATAAAGACTTATAATCTTATTTATAGTAAGTAAAGAGATCCCGCAGTTTGATGCAGGGAAAATTGGCTTTCCCAGAATGCAATGCAACAAAGGCCCCTTTCCCTTATGATGGGTATGTCCTTTAATCATTATAGAAAAAACTTTTTCACGTTAATGGGGGAGAGTCAGAGTTTTGCTAGTAGGGTCCCTTTTGGCCCCGTTCTTACTAAAACAAAAAAATTTTGACGTGTCAATGTGAATTGCCAAAAGTTTTTTTTAAAAACAATACGATTTAACCCCTTACTTTACAGGTGCGTGATAATGCTGGTAAGGTTGTATGGACCGGCTCACTCCGTAATTGTTACAGCTCACACCTGCCACTAACAGAAGGGAATGAAGTCAGCTCTGATCCCTGCTGTTTAACCTTTTAGGCTGCGCATCGTTCCTCACTTCAATAGCCCCCCCACCACCACTGCGACAAAATTGCAGGGTGCAAATTGGTTACCAGCTGAAAGATGCCATGTAATCTCTTCTACTACTTCCTGCCTCAGCCAGGAAGTAATAGAACTGCCACCTGGTTACACCATTCTTCACCTCTAGTGGTCAAGTATCCCAGTTTGGCCAAATGCATAAATAAAAAAAAAAGGTTTTTTTAATGTATAAGAAATAATAAAAAAAACTTTAAGAGTTCAAATCACTCTCTTTTGCCATTTAACAAATAAAAGAATGAAAAAAAAATTGCAAATAACTGGCATCCCTACTTCCGTAAAAGTCAGATCTATTAAAAATATGACATTATTTATTCCATAAGCTGAACACTGTAGAAGAAAAAAAACCCAAACATTTTGGGTTTTTTAGGTCATTTCATATCTCCTAAAACTTTGAAAAAAAAGTGATCAAAAAGTCGTATGTATCACAAAATAGTACCAATGAAAACTACACTTTAGCCTGCAAAAAATGAACCCTCACTAAGGTTTATAAGTAGAGAGACAAAAAAGTTGTTGGTGGCAGAAAATGGCGCTGCAGCGCAAATTTAAGAAATAGAAAATGGTTTTATTTTTTTAAAGTACTAAAACATAACATAAACCCTACATATTTGTTACCAATGGAACCATATTGGCCTGCTGAATACAGATGACACATCATTTACACCGAAGAGTGAAAACTATAAAAAACAAAAACAAAAAAAAATGGTGCAAGTATTTTTTTTTCACATTTCACTTTTTGGGAACTTTTGGGGTTTTATAGTATAGTATATAGTATGGTTAATGGAACCATTAAAAGTCCAACTTGTCGCGCAAGAAATAAGGCCTCATATGTCTATGCAGACAAGATCAAAAAGCTATTTCTTTTGGAAGGCGGGGAGGTAAAAAATGAAAAGCCATATTATTATGACCACGTGGCTGGAAGGAGTTAGAGGACATATCCATCATAACTTTGTTGAGCCTCTATAATGCAGGGGTCTGTGCTGGAATGCATTTGGGAGATCACCAATGACTAACTGAGGGCAAAAAGAAGCGCATGGTAAGGGGATGTGCTGTTTTACTCCTGAACAGTTCTAAGAAGAGTTGCATGGACTTTCTAGGTGCCAGTACACTGCTTGCGCTACTCTCTGAGCAGTATTAAGCAAAGTCAATCAGAAACGAAGGTGCACAGTGCGCGGCTGAGCACTTCTGCATCTTCGTTTTAGCAATCGGTGGAGTTCTCAATACCTGGACCCCTACCATTAAAACCACAGCCCTATTCTTCCCATAAAAACATCATGTACTATAATGGAATTTGACAGACATAACTAGAATACTAAAAAGCCCAAAGTTTAGCCAGCACATCCATTTTCAATGGACATAGCAGGCTGTTGTGGCTGTAATGCAAAAAGCAAATTCTCCAACACGAAAAAATACAACACCAGAAGGCATCCGCTGTTTGCACTACACCCACAACTGCTTGTACCAGTGTCTATGTCAATGGTAAATTTAGGTACTGGCTACTTTTTGGCTTTGTTTAAATGTTCAACCAGTTCAATGTTTATATGGGTTTTAGTGCCTGCTGGTTGCTGTTGGACCGCATTATAAGTTAGTGGGTGTTTGGTGTTGACCATGGTGATAGATTTGGCACAGTCTCATAATTTCGGTTTCTAGGTGTAAACAGTGGCCAACTTGTGCAATTTTTTTTTAGGATTCTATTAATCAAAATAGGTACCAATCCTATTGAAGTGTTACTCTGGGTCACCCCCCAAAAAAAGGTATTCCCATCTCCTCACTTCTGGGGTTGTAGCTGGCGCTTTGACGGCCACAGAGAATGGAAAGAGCTGAGCTCAGCCATATTTGGAACTCCCATAGAAAAGAATGGAGAGAGACAAACAAGTGTGGCCACCTTGCCTTTTTGTGTTGCCGTCAACAAGCTAGCCTTAAACCCAGAAGTTATGAAATGAAAATACTGCTTTTATTTGGGTGGTGCCCTTTGCAGTACCTTTTGTTCATGCCGTGTAATGTAACATATAGGACCACATGTATGAAAAATTGCGCCGAATGAGTTTAAATAGTTTTAAAAAAAAGTTGAATCAAAAAATCACTTACAATAAATTGATAAATAAAGCATAAAAGTATAAGATTTTAAAAAAGCAGAATAAGACAATCGTAATCCCGAAAAAATTTATTCCTAAGAAATCACATTGCAAGAATGGAGTATTGATCGGCCCTTAGAAGACAAGAACACACTGTTTTAAAAATTTAAATGTGCCCAAAAAAAATCCAACTAGAAAAATTTAAAGGGGGCTTGGATCTTTGACCTTTACAAAAAGAACACAAAAACAAAATACAGTACAAGGGTGCCATTTAACTCCATTTACCCTTTTAAAAGGGGTTTTTTTCCCTGATCTAATGTTGAAGGGGGTCCTCCCAAAATGGGGGATTTTTTAAACACTTTTCTAAATATATGTCATTAAAAAAAACGAAGCCCGTGAGATCTAAGCCCTTTCCTTACAGCCCCTTTGTTTCCCGATGTTTACATTAGACACGACCAGGGGTGACAGGACGATCTGCCCCCCCTTCGTTGTTTCCCTTCTTATCTGGGCGGGAACATGAATGAGCTTTTAAGGGATGGGAGAAAAAATCCTGTGTTTTTTGTATAGAGGATCCATGGTTGAAATGAAATTTATCTGAGTAAACTGCAGCCCTCCCTGGCTCCCTGTACCCCTTTTCCCCCCCCCCCCCCCCACCCTGCAACATTTTGAAAAAAATAAAAGAACCTCCCTGCTCAAGTTTATCTTCTCCCCGGACAATAAAGGGAGAAAAAAAAAAAGTAGAGCTTGGCACAATTCAGTTATCCACTGTGGAAAAACCCAAAAATAAACATTTTTCCCAAATTACAGAGACTGAATATCAGGAACATGCATGGGAGGTGGAGCGATGACATCACAGAGGAGGTTCTTGTTTTTTAAACACAGAAACACAACGCCCCTGTTTCAAGCCTCAAGAGGGGAGTATCAGCCTCTTAGGTGAGGAACTCACTTCTTGGCAAAACCCCTTTAAGCACCAGCACCCAAGACACCCACTTCTATACTGTAGATATACTTAACCAATTACCCCATATACTTTGAAACTGAGCAGGAACTCACATAGAAGCATATGTGGTTTTATTCATCGGTAGACTCCTGTTCACTAGTTGCAGCCAATGGGGCAAAGTAGGACATTTTTCCAATTTAAGAGAATAGTTTTCCTAGCATAGAAGAGTAGGAGTCGGTACAGAACTAAATCCTCTTCTGCCTATTAACTCATGAATGGCAACCCAAAAACTTTGGATTACTGGAAATTCCCACACCATATGCAGTAGAGTTCCCAATTCTTGATTACATCTAGTACAAGTTTCAAAGTATAATTGATGCATTAGCTTAAGTCAGATAGAAGTTAAATAAACCCTATGGAACCATTTAACTTGAATCAATTTATACCTGGCACTTAGGACTGTAGCCCTCCAAGAGGACCTCTGTTCGTCCACAGCCGTCTCATCCATATCCTGAATATCCCTTTTCCACCTTTCAAAAGAAGATGCCAACGGTGCAGGTGTATTGCTCATCAGGGCTTTATAAAACAAAGATACAGGCTTTTGCAAGTTTTCCTTTTTAGCTATAGATTCCAGTGGACCACATTCCAATGATATTTCTAGTCCCCCAAATTGCACCTCACAGGTGTGCCTCAGTTGTAAATAGCAGTAAAGGGCAGTCTTAGATATACCATATTCAGGTAGTAAGACTGCATAGGTTTTAAAAATGCCATTTGTGTAAAGACCCTTTTGAGGCCAGAACTAAAAGACCTGCAAGCGAGACAGTTAAATCAGCCTAGAATTTCTCCATAGAGGAACATACGGAGGCCACAAGGTCTGTAATCCCTGTTTTTGTTGTAACTGTGAAAAAGACCTCCACACTCCCACCATAACTTTCATAAGTGTTGTGTAATGGGGTATCTGTTATCTTCCCTCCTGATATGGCAAATTAGCTAGGGCCTTGTATGAACCCACCAGTGCTACTTCCAAAACCACTGCAGGATTATTCCGGTCCACCCAAATCCACCAAGATGCAAAGTATAACTGTATTGCCACATAATAGTAGTAAAGATCTAGTATTGCTATTCCTCCTCTCGCGTATAGTGTCTACAGGGTGCCTCTATTCAGCCAAGGGGTTTGACCACCCCAAAGAAAGAAGAAGATTATCTTATTTACGGTCTTAAAATGAGGAATATAGTGTGGGGCTGCTCTATAGAGATACAAAGGAAGAAGAAGAAGTTTAAATATATTTATCGACCCTATCAGAGAGAGCAGGAGGCCCAACCATGCTTTGAGTTTAAGAGCAATTTGCTGGACAACCGGTGTGACGTTCAAAGTTTTAAACTGTTGAACGTCTTTATCAACAACCTTCCCCAGGTGAGTAAAGCATTCCACTACCTTAAGTGAGGATCTGGGAGTAATGTCTTGATGTGGGACATCATCCACAAGACATAGGCTGGGTTTTTCCCAATTGACCCGAAGCCCAGAAAAATTTCCAAACTCAGTGACTGTATGAAGTAGGGCCTCTAGGGCTGTGCGTGGGTTGACCAAGTATACCAACATGTCATCTGCATATAGCGAGAGTTTTTCTGTAATACCAGATACGTTCCACCCTTCAATATTCATGTTAGCATTAATCATATAGAATAGAGGCTCCATAATCAGGGCAAATAACAGTGGTGATAGAGGACAACCCTGCAGGGTACCATGCTCCAGGGGAAATGGACTAGAGATTCAACCATTGACCCACACTCTAGCAGTTGGTTTTAAATATATTAAGTGTAATCATAGCAAACAATTATCAGGTACCCCCATGTGATGAAGCACGGTCTACCTAAAACACCATTCAGCAGAGTCGAAAGCCTTCTCATTATCGAGGGAAGCGATCACCCTACTCCCAGAGTTACAAGTTTTCCCTGGCATAAAGCTGGACCTGCCTACCTCCACCAGAGAGAGAATCACACCATTTGGCCTTATGGCAAGTACTTTTTCTAGAATTTTAGCATCTAGATTTAACAGCGATATGGGCTTATATGAGCTACAAAGATCCGCTGGTTTCCCCTGCTTGTGAATAACAACTATCACAGCTTCCGAGAAAGAAGGAGGAAGCTCTTGAGTTGCTGACGCATGTGCCTTGCTCCTTATCCCACTTATATCATTTCATAGGGAAACCGTGTGAACCAGGCGTTTTCTGCATCACAAGCCAACCTATAGCTTTTTGGATTTCCCCCTCACTAATTGGAAATGCCAAATCATTTCTATCAACCACTGACAAGCAAGGCAGTGCCAGTCTATCTAGAAAGGCCTCAATCTCATCCTCCAAGCGCTGTAGATGAGAGGAATACTAATGTGTATAATAATCTGCAAATTGAGCACAAATATCTTGAGAGGTAGCACCTATCTCGGTGCTAAGACTAGTCAGAAACAGACCTTTCTTTGACTAGAGTGAGCACACTGTGGAGAAAGGCATGGTGATGTCAAGCCTGCTGGGTCACATGATATACAGTTCAAACAAATCACACACACAACCCCTTTTGAGCACACTGAAAGCTGAAGCTTTATAAAGGAGGTGTGAATTGACTTTGTGGCAAAACCCCTTTAATGGTACCCCAACAGATACCACAAACATGGTATAAAATGCTGTGTGACTAACCCCAGAAAAACAGATAAACAGAATGGGCCTTATGTATGAAAACTGTCTAGCAGTAAGATGGTCTTTGTTGCTCATAGCAGCCAATCTGAGCTCATAGCAACCAATCAGAGCTCAGATTTTATTTTTTCCAGAACACTATATGAAATGAAAGCTGAGCTCTGATTGGTTGCTATGGGCAACAAAGACAGTCTTACTGCTAAATAGTCTAAAAAAATGGAAATCTAGCAAGAGAACCAAGAGTGACTTTTAATAACTATATTTACTGTTTTGCCATAGGCAAACTTAAACTCTATCAGTTCTCAATCTATAAAGTACTAAAACTTAACTTTTATTATATATAACACTTACCCTCTATACACACTATTTTTAAAACCTGATTTCTAACCTCTCAAATTGTCCCTTTCTAATTGTAAAGGAATAACTCCTTTTCTATTATTAAGTCTGGTGGAACACCACCTATTAACAGGGAAACCCTACATATACAGTGATTTGCTAACTCCAAAAAGGAATCCAGAACATCTTACTTGGGCAGTCATCCCTAATCTAATGGGCATGAAATATATAAGGTTTCTTTGTGAGACCTTCTGCAGCAGGTAACACAGTGGAGTAGAAAGAAGTAGAAAATCACAAATTAAAATGTCATGCCTGACCTCCCCAACATGTTTCACCATCTAACTGGCTTCATCAGGGGATGGGTGGTGCTCCACCAGACTTAGAGCGTTATATATAATAAAAGTTAAGTTCTAGTACTTTATAGATTGTGAACTGATAGAGTTTAAGTTTGCCTATGGCAAAACAGTAAAATATAGTCATACTGCTAGACACTTTCATACATAAGGTCCAATAAATACTACCTTGACAAACAGAATAACTCAATGACTGATATTTACTGACTGAGATTTTTGTCTTTAAATAATATTTCAGATTGCACAAAACCATAAAGTAATTTAGTAAATAATGTAATCTCAGATATCAAATCATTCACAAAAATAATAAAAAAAATCTCATTATATACGAAATATGCATGACCTACCCGAACTGTATACACATTACCATAACATAAAAGTGCTGTCTAATATTGGGTTAGGCTTATGTTACAGCTCCTTGGGTTTGCTGCGGCAAATGAGATGGAAATTTGGACAATTAAGGTAATTATAAAATTTGCAAACAGTAATGTTTTAAAAGTAAATCTAATATTCTCAGTTTAGTCTGGGTTTATTCTTTCACTCATAGACTAAAGAAATATTGTCATCACTTTCTGATCAGTAGGTGGTCTCACGGCTAGGATCCCCCTTGATCCACAGAATAAAGGGTCCTCAGCAGCCCCTTCAAAGTTTATTCTTTCACAGAAGCAATTCTGGCCTTCCAGCAGTGCAAGGAACTACAGCACAGCTCCAATCACTTGGTTTAGCTCTGTGACACCTCTATTATCTAGATTTGCGGGGGTCCCGGTAGTTGGACTCCCACCGATCAAAAATTGATGGCATTCCCTAGAACTATGTCATCACTTTTTGTGATGGGAAAACTCCAGTAAACCATTTTAAACAACCCCCATTGTGCATTGAATTGTGCTTTGAAGACATACAGTAGATAAGGCCTGCTGGGTTAAATATAAAATTTACAACACTGCATAGTGGCATGTATACTTAAAGGGGTTGTCTCACTACAAAGAATAGCTTTCAAAATGTAGGGAACGCTAAATGGAGACGTTTTCCAAATATATTGTGTTGTTCGTCTTTTTTTGTTAAGGTGCTACAAGTGATTTTATCACCTTCTGAGTGCTCTCAGGTTTACCAAGTGACCGACCTGTGTACTCTTCATCCCCTGCTGTTTGTTCTATCTGATAGCAGGGAGTGACATCATCACACAGGTCAGGACCAGCAGTGAGAGCTTGTGTGTTATCTGATTTTTAAGACAAAATACTAATTACTCTGTTTACATTAGCTCAGAAGCTTCTCAGACCTCAGAGAACGTAATTTAGCTAATCTAGAATGATAAACAGAGAAGTCTGAATACACAGAGCTCATATGCTGATTACAGACAACTTGACCAGGAAGTGACAGAGCAAATCAGCATTATTTCATTCATACATCCTATGAAACGTTGAGATGAGACAACCCCTTTAAGAAAAAAATCACAATGTAAATTCTCACCAGGCACCATGATATCTGATTTCATACTTGGAAACGGAATAATGTCGCTCACTAGGGAGAGACACTAAGAAGGTGTGTGGAGACTTACAAACCATGAATGCTGCTCTAAGATTTAAGGGGGGCATGTATGAAAACTGTCCAGGTCTAATACTGTCTTTTTTTACCACTTTCATTTTTTCAGAGCTCTATATGAAATGAAAGGGGAACTCTGATTGGTTTCTATGCAGGGCTGTGGAGTCGGCAAGCCAAAGCCCCGAGCCCGACTCCAACTCCGACTCCTCAATTTCCCAAACCTCTGACTCCCACTCCTGACTCCCTCATACATGGCGCATGTTTAAGTGATAACTTTACTGTAGTAAAATGGTAATATCAGGCACTTTATCACCTTATGATACAATAATCAAGCTATTTAGGTAGAACATTCACTGACAAGCAAAAGGGTAACAATGTTTTGATCTTTTGAACACTTGTGGGTAGAGTTGAAGAAAAAGCTGTATTTGTATCCAAGTCCAGTCTGCACCAACATTGGGAATGTGTAGAAGAGATCTGGGATCAGATTTTGGTCAAGATATGCTTGAATCTGATCCAGAGCCCAGAAGGATTCAGGCAGTATTGAAAACCAAAGGTGGATTTCCCAAATACTAACAAAATAATAAAAATTAACATTTTGATTTTTAGGAGCAAAACAGTAACAATGCAGTTACAGGACAATAATCTGCAGAACTAAGCAGATTCTAAATACTTGGAACTCACATTTATGGATAAGATCGGTAACATGACTGTATATAAAATTACAGTAGCCTCATGTACAAAGCTGTAGTGGATGGTGAGATATGGAGCCTGAAAGTCACAAGTTTAAAACATTGTTACCATTTTGCTTGTCAGTGTAAAATATATTTATTGGATAGGACTTTAGAACACAAAAAAATTGTAAATATGCAAAACACTGCAGGAACATTTGTGAAGTCTCTAAATTTGTTCTGAGAAATAGTATTGCCTCCATCAGATCCTGCATACATGACCTCACATCTGATCTTATTATTTCCAGGCTAGAGACCCCCCCTCTTACAAAAATTGGGTTGGGGGCAAAGGAAAACCACAGGGGCAAAAAATTTTAAAACAATGTAAGGGATAAAGGATCCCCTCCCCACAGTTTGTTTTAAATTTGGTTGAATTCTTACTTTTTAAAGAGGGGGAAAAATGTTGCTGAAATTTTTGGGCCCATGGGGGGAATTTTTCCCCCGGGGGGGGCCAGGTTTCCCTGCTATGTCTTTCAATTACCCCCCCCCCCTATGTGTTGAGGTAAAGATTGGGGGTTACTGGCCGGAACTTTTTTTCCCTTTTGCTCTTTGCCTGCATAATTTAAATGGTTTCAATTTAAAATTATTTTTTGGGAGTCGGCCCATTTTATGAGACTACCCCTGCAAAAAAAGCCCCGACTCAAAACCAACCCCTGTTTTATGGCCCAACAAGAAGTTTAGACCTAAAAGCTTTTATACATGGGCCCAAAATTTCAAGGTTTTCCCGTGTTTAAGGATGGGCTAAAAAAGCGTTACGAGGGACCTTGTTACAAAATTTGAGGGGGTGGGCTTTTGGCGGGTTTCCCCCTTTTAAATTTTCTATGGGGCCCTTCTGAAAATAGTTGGTGAGTGGCTTCTATTTTTGAACTTCTTTTAAAATTTTAAAATGGGGAGATGCAGGGGGAAAATAAAAATTCCCTAAGGTCCAAGCAAAAGGGAATGGGGCCCCAAATTTTGGGACATTTAACCCAAAACCAAAAAGCCCGAAAAAAGTTTAAAAAAATAACACCAATATATTTAGAAAAAACCCTTTGTTAGTTTTCATAGCAGAAAACCTTAAATTTTTTTCCTACAAGAAGGAAAATTTGGTTCTTTTTACTGGGTTTGGGGTTCCCTTAAAATTTGGGGCCCTTTTGCAGTTGCTATTGGAATGGCATAGTTACCCCAAATGGGAGGATGACTGAAAACGTGCCTTGAATCTTTCACTAAATGACGTGAAGCTCCCACAAAAATTTAAAGGGGTTGTCCACTCCCAAGGATTGTTTTTTTGTTAAAGATTTGAATAAAAACGGTTTAGGGTAAAAACACCCAGGGGGGGTTTGGGTAGGGCGGGGAGGGGGGGGGTGGAGTAATGTTTGTATTTAATGGAAGTGGTTGTAAAAATGTGGTTTTGTGTGTGGTTTTTTTGGGTGGGGGTTTCAGGGGGCCCGGGCCCGGGTTTAACCTTCCCGGGAAAAAAGTTTTTGGGCCCTAAACTTATAAATGGGCCCTTTAATGTTGTTGTGGAATGTGGGGGGCTAATTTGGGAAAAATCAAAGAGCATTAGTGTTAAATTTTCCCTCCCCGGTCTTTTAAAAACCCGGACATATTTTTGTTTTGGCAAGAAACCCATTGAGGGGGAAAAAAATATTCTGTCACTCAAAAGCCCAGGGATGGGGTTTTGGGTTTAAACCATGCGGTTTCTCTAATTATGCTAGAGGGGTCTCCATAATTTGGGGAAAAAACCTCCCCCTTTTCTTTGTTGCATGCTCACATTGATCCTTGGTAGGGTTTTTTGTGTTTCTTTCGCAAAATAGGGGGGTGGAATATGTCTAGGTGGGGTATATTGGCCACCCTTTATTAGTTCGGTTTTGGAAACCTTAGCGAATATTTGGTATTATTTTCCCGTGGGTTCCCCGTTTGGGGAAAGGGAAAATTTAACGCCCAACCCCCCTGCAGGGTAAGGACCGATCCCCGCCAAAATGATCCTTTCTTTGGGGGAAAGGGCTTTGTGTGTGGCCGAGGGGTCGTGGGGGGTGGAAACACCCGCAGACAGGGTTTGTGGTTCTCTGCAAAATCGGGATCCTATCTGCATAGATTCGCTTTTGCCCAAAGGGGGGTGTTATCCCATGTGGTGAAGGAAATTTTCCCGGGGGCATTTCGGACCATGCCCCCTAAATTGTGGGTTTCAGCAGTCTGTGGGATTGGAAAAAAAGTGGGGATTGAACCCCAAATGGTTTGGGTTCCGTTTGTGGAGGGGAAAAAGGGGGGGGGGGGTTTGTCGTTAAAGGGGAAGGGGCAATGAGGGATTTTGCTGAACCCCTTTTATAAACTTGGGGGCGCCCCGAAAAGGGGTTTTGTTTGGGGGAACCCCTTTTAAAAGCCCATGCTCACATAGGGCTAGCCCTTTTGCATCTAAAGGTGAAGTTGGAAGGGAGTGGCCAAGAGGGCCCGTTTCGGGAAAATCCCCAAAGTTAGGAACATTTAAAGGGTAGGCTGGGAAAGGAAACAAAGGGCTTAAAAACTTTTTCCCTTTCCCAAACACGCAAAAAAACGGGGGCCGGGTTTACACAAAGCATACGATATTCGCCCAGGGGGGGTAAGAAAAATTTTTGGGGGGGCTTTTGGCCTTTTTGGCCCGAAAAAGGAGGACCCCCAGGACGGTAGTTGCTGGGGGTTAAAAAATTTAAGGGGGGGGAATTTGGGGGAAAAGGGCCCCCGAGGGGGAAAAGGTAGTTCGCCGAGTTTACGGGGCCGTTTTTTTCCCCTAAGGGTTAAACACCTGGGGAAAGGAGATTAAAAATTTTATAGGGGGCAATTTTTAATGAGTGTTTGTCAATTGGGAAAAGGGGAAATTTGGGGGGCGATTAGGAGGTGAAATCCGAAAAAACAATTGTTGTGGCGGGAATTAAAACTCCGGGGGCCCGGGTGGTATCCCCGGGGGAATTTGGGTTTTAAATTGTACTGGGAAGGTTGCACCCCCATTTGGGGGAGGTCTTCGACACACTTTGGGGTAGGGGCCAAAATTTTTCACAGTCGAGGCTACCCCTCGTATTCCAATTTCACAAGAAGGGGAACCCTTTTTTGGTCTGTCAATTTTACCGTTTCCCATTTTTACTTTAAACAAATTTTTTTCGCCAAAAAATTTGCCCCAAATCTGGCGGTGAGACTTTTTTTTATGATTATTTTTTTGTCCCGGGGGGCCCCAAACCGGGTTTATGCCCCCGGAATTACCCGAAAGAATTTAGGAGGGTTTTTTCAAAAAAAAAGGGTAAACCCCTGAAAACGGGGGGGCATGGGTGATTGCCCTCACTCGATATGAAAAGGCATTCACTCCCCTGAGTGGGGTTCTTTTGGGAGGTGTTAAAAGAAAGGGGTTCCCCGCAGAGTTCCCTTGATGGGGCCGATCCCATACGGAAGCCAACCCGGGGAGAGTGCTGGTGAATGGTGTATTTTTGCAAATTTCATTGGGGGAGGGCACTGCCCGGGGTGTCCCCCATCCCCCTTTTTGTTCGCCTTGGCAATTTTAACCCCTTTTTTTAATTTTGATAAAAAATAAAACCGTTTATAGAAGGCTGGGAGATAAAGGGGGTAACGGGAAAAAAGTGTCTTGTATGCTGATGATCATTTGGGGAATGGCGAACCTTCCCAGATTCCTTGGGTGCCCCTTTAAAATGTAGTAAACCTTTGGGGCCCTTTTTGGGCCCAAAAGTGAAAATGGGTAAGTTTAGTGTTTTTTGAGTGGGCCCAAGTCCCGCCCGGGAAGTTTTCAAAAAAAATGTCAGATGGAGATTTCGAACCAATTTTCATTATTCGGAAAAAGATTTTTTAAAATGTGCAGGGAAATTTTGGCCCTTTAAATTTTAAATTGCCCGTGACGAATGGGTGGAAACTGGCAAAAATTTGGAAAATATTAACCGCTATTCTTGTTTTGGGGGGATCAATATTTTAAGATGGTTTCCTTTTTGCCTAAAATGCTGTATTGATAGGGGCGGTCCCATGGTTATTCCTCAGGGCATTTTAGTTGTTTGGGGAAAGACCGATTTCTGCATTCCTCTGGGGGGTAGCCCCTTTTGGATAGGGAAAAAAAAATGAGGGTTCTGGGGTGGAGGGGTTAGCGCCCCGGTTTTTTACCTCTACTACGTCGGGTCCCCTGTCTTATGCAGGGGGGTGGATTGCCCGCAGGAAAACAATATCAGGGGGTGGACTTTAGGCGCTTGGTGGGGTCATTGAGGGCCCCTTGTAATTTGTGTCCCGGGCGGGGGGAAAAACCCTCCCGGGTTTCCTGCCCCTTGGGGGCAAACAGTTGCAGGTTTTGGGGAAGGATTTGTTGGTTTCTAGGGGGCGAAAGGGGAGGGGAGAGGCGTGGGCCCGTAATGCCTTATGGCGAAAGGAAAAGGGTTCCAAATTGGAAAGGTATGATGGACTTTTAAATTGGCCGGCCCAAAGGGCCTTTTAAAAATTTGGGCCAAATTTTTTGTGGATGGGAAAAATTTTTATGATTTTCAAAGGGGTGGCGAATAGTCTCAACTTACCCAAAAGGGGGGCCCCCTTTTTGATATTTCCGGGTTTGGGCTGCCGTTTCAAACAATTTGGGGGGGCGCATCCCACTTTGGGGGGTGGCATTTTTGGGAGGGTGGCTCGCGTGAGGATCAATAAAAGTGTTAAAATTTTTTAAGCCCTTTAAGCAGTGTCAGCCCTTTATTAAAAAGGCCTTTTCCCAAATTGGGTTTTGGGGACAAATTTTTAGATGGGTCATCATTTGGAAGAGTGGGGGTCATGGAGGTACAGTAATTAGTGCTTTGGGTTTAGTTGATACAGATTAAATGGTTCAAGGGTATTTTATTCAATAGCGATTGGCCCCGTGGGGAAAAAGGCAAGCCCAGTGCACCGTGTAATTTTGCGAGAGGTCCCTTTTTCCTTGGTTTTGGGTTTTGCCCCGGGTTTTGAAATTTTGGTGAGGGTTTTGAGGGGGTTTTAGTGAGAAGCTTGGGCCCGCCAGCAGTGGTGCTCCGGAGGTTAGGGCTATAGGGCTGGGGGTGTTTTGTTCAGGAAGTCAGGGAGCGGGCAGCTATTCAAAGGGTCCCCATGTTCCCTTTCCCGGCCCAAAATAAAACTCCCAAATGGGAAACCTAGGGGGGTCCCTTCTGGGGGGAGTGGAAGCAATTAGTGAATGGAGACCCAGCAAAGTATAGGCTCAAATTTGGGGGGAGGGGGGGGGGAGGACAAAATTTTTTTGGGTAAAGGAGGGCCCCGGATCGTTGCAGGCGGGTTGAGTGTTTCTAAATTGTTTTTATTAGGGTTGGGGGGGGGGGGGGGGGGGGGTCGGGGGGAAAAAAAGAGTTGTTTGCGGTGTGTCAGCGTTCTTAATAAAAATGAGTGGTGGGAACTGAAATGGGTTTAAATGAACGTCAGTTGAGTAAGCTTAAACATGTTGATTATGGTGCGTGTCTTGCCACTCGAACTTCTGAATATGATCAATATTGTAATTCTGTGCAAATGGTTGGAAAATTACGGCCAAACAGAAATATATATGTAGTATGCATGGCTTTTAGTTAAATTTTACAAGGAAGTTGATGTTTATAAAACCAAAATGTCTTCAAAAATAAACACTTTTAAAAAAAAAAAGATCTTGCATAAACAAGTCACTTTGCAATATATGTCCATTAACAGTGTCCTACCTATTCTGAGATATCCTCTCTTGTATGGGCTGCATCAGCTCTTCAGGTCGCTATAGCTACAGACCTGTTCAATCTCTCATGATAGGCTGTCAGTACTGGTTGCCATAGCTACAGACCTGGCTTCTACTGCAGCCTAGTAGTAGCTAGTAAACACACCCCTGAATTCAAAGTGAAACCAAGAAAACAGGACTGAGGTAAGATGAATCAATGTAGTGAGACAACCCCTTTAATGGAGAGTGAGGGCTTATCCCCACGGCATAGGTTATTGGTCAGTTTTTCAAACCGCCTGAAAACCGACAAGCAATGCTACCCATAGACTTCAATAGAAAATCCGTGCAGCAGTCCCCACTGCACTGATTTTCCGCCAGATGGTTTTTTACATCACCAGCGTTCCGAAAAACTTAGAACATGTTCGTTCTTCCACACAGTTTTCAGACAGATCATGAACATGTGGGTGTGAAAGGGGACAACTTGAATCTGCAAACCACGGACAAAAGCCATCCCACTGTGTGCCAAAAATAGATCAAATACCAGTCGGGATTTCCCAACCAGTATTTGGTCTGTGCCATGGGTAGGCAGACTAAATGTCCAAGTGCAGACACTTCTCTATCTAGAAGGATATTTCAGGGGCCAGTTCATAAGATAGGAGCAGGTCCCACCTCTGGTCATTGGTGGCATATCTGTCCCTGGTGGCATATCTAGCAATATGCTATTATGTTTATGATGACAAAACCTGTTTACAGGGTTATGAGATAGGAAAGATTGTATCTGCTCTGAGTGCACACGGCTTTCTCTGGTTACCTTCCAAATATCCCTTCCCAATTAGACAGAGAGTAGGGAGTGATATCACCATGGACAAAGCTCCCTCCAGAGCTGACTCTATCTGACTCTACAAGTTTAGCTATTGTTTACAGCAATTGTGAATGCCAATACGTGTTTCACATAGCCGGCAGTGTTAAACATGCGCATCACAAAAGCGTATGTTCACACGGACCCAAGACGCCGTGTGAGCACGGGAAACGGGGAGTTTGTACATGCGGGGGGTGGACACATTTTGGGAAAAGATAAAGTTAAAAAAATGATAAAATTCTCAGGTGTTTGTGTTGTAATTTCTGCAGGGACGAGTGGTGGATGGGAGAAGTCATCATGGTTGTCGGGACGAATGGAGAAGAAAAGGGAAAGGGAACAGCTCATCAGAAAAGACGTCACCTGTGAGGCCTTAAATGTAAGTAAACTTTTTGTAAAGCACCTGTGTACCTGGTATCTACCACTATAGGGTCACTGGTGTAATAGTTTATATTCAGTAACAGTATGGCGGTATTATTCAATATTTTTATTATGGTGATATGTGGTGATGAAGTGGTGGTATTATTAGGTGCATGTATATTGTTGTTATTTGATATATTGGTCTTGGTATGCTGAATTTGTCAGTAACATTATGGTGATGCTAGTCAGTATATGGTTTTCTATTTGGCAGTATTCTTTAGTCTTTGTATATTGTTTGATAATATTGGTCTGGGTATAATGGGTTTCATCAGTCATATTATAGTGGTGACATATTTAGGAGGGGTCGGCCGGGAGGTAGGAAGCGGAGCGGCAGGGGTCGGTCGGGGGGCGGGGCAGTGGCCGGATGGCCCAGGCGCTCCAGCAGTATGGGGCCCCAAAACTTCTGATGGTGGCCCTGCTTGAGGATTTTAATGTTTTGCCTGATGAGTGACTGTTCATACTTTCTGACAATCTATTACCTGGTGTTTAATCAAATTTCACAATTCAAGGTTTGAGAACTGGAAGCAACTCACTATATATTATATAAAACTTTCCTTCCTCTTGAAGTGACAGAGGCTCAGATTGAGACACATGTTTGATATCCCTCCAGAATTTAAATTGCTAAAAGAATCTAAAAGTATATTACAAAGTAGGGACAATGCCACATCACCCGAATCTCCAAAGAACACAAGTCTGAAGAAATGCATTTTTCTTTTATTGTACTGTATTATCCAATTCATTGCTCGTCAACAAAATGGCAGAGAACACATTAAGCTGACAAAATCCTCTTCCTTTCCTGCCACGAGTAATTTATAATCATTTTTCATGTAGCACTGAATATGTAATCTACGATGTCTTTGTCAAGGCAGAGACTACTGTACGAATAAGAGAATATTAACTTGAGTCTTGAGAGGATCTACAACGGCAAAGCTCGATCACTTTATGGATGAAACAACATATTTTCAGCATGTCATGTTTCTGGGTTCTTAAACATCAAAGTTCCACTATTCTCAGATCTCAAAGTTGGATGTTCATACAATGTATTAGTTAAATGGTACTAAGGACTTTGTGGACTGATTATCTACAAGTGATGAGCTGTTGTGTCTGGAAACCTACAGATTTCATACAATGTAAAAGCCAAGATGAGAGCGGCACGACCTACTGGCAGTTGTAGTTTCTCAACAGCTGAAGAGCCGCTTGGTGGAGACCATAATCCTAAAATATGATTTAATGGGCCATATGTAGAGTACTGATTCACTCACACATCTTATTTACACTGCACTAGGATCAATTCTCTGTCCTATACAATGCACATACATTATCTCACATTTTTGTTAATATTGTATTATATCTTTTCGACACTGGAGATATCATGCAATGTACAGTATATAATATTGTCAGTCTACAGCTTGGATAACTGTGTAAATTTGGTGTGCCCTCAAAATAACTCAACACATAGCCATCAGTATCTACATTGCTGGAAACAAAATTGAGTACAAGTAAAAATGGACAAATTGTACCCAAAGTGTCAATATTTTGTGTGGCCACCATTATTTCCAGCACTGCCTTAACTCTCTTGGGCATTGAGTTCATTAGAGCTTCACAGGCTGACACTGAAATTCATTTCCTCTTCCCAACTGTGCCAAATTTGCCATTTTCCCTCCATGGGATCATGTTCACACGGCTTATTGCCGGCGTAATTGTGGGGACGGATTTTGCCCGCAATCACGCCGGCTGCCGTGTAGCCGTGCTGCTCACCGGCCCCATAGACATTCATTATCCACGGCGCGTATCCCACCGGCCCCATAGACATTCATTATCCACAGCGCGTATCCCACCGGGATAATGTGCATGTCACTTTCTCCCCACTCGCCGTATTTCGCAAGCGGGGAGAAGAGACGGAATCCATAGTTCTCTATGAGAACTGTGGATTACCGTAATGACTGGGACAGATTTGTGCCATATTTCACACCGTACGGCGCGGAATACGGAACTGAATCTGTCCCAAAATAAGCCGTGTGAACATAGCCTTAGTGTTACAAGGTCTCAGGGATGAATGGGGAGCTGGTGTGTTAAATTTGGTGTTATCGCTCTCACATTCTCTCATACTGGTCACTGGAAGTTCAACATGGCACCTCAAGGCAAAGAACTGAGGATCTGAAAGAAAGAATTTTTGCTCTACATAAAGATGGACTAGACTATAAGGCTGCGTTCACACGGCTTATTTGAGGGGCATAATTACGCCCCGCAATTACGCCGTGGGGATGGGGGCGGGAGCGCGGGGGCGGCACCTCGCCGGTCCATAGACTTTCATTACCAGCGGCACGTATACGCCGCTGGTAATCCACATGTCACTTATCTCCCCCCGTGGTGGATTCGCCGAGCAGGGAGAGGAGACGTTATCCACAGTTCTCTATGAGAACTGTGGATTACCGTAATGACTGGGACGTATTCCAGCCGTAATTTGCGCACTCCGCCGCGTAATTACGGACTGAAATACGTCCCATTTTAAGCCGTGTGAACATAGCCTAAGAAGATGGAGGATAGCACAAGCTAGCGTCAGACATGCTGTTTCCACCGCTGTGTCCCATATTCTGTAAGATGCTGTAGTTTTCGTGTATTTAATGCTCAAATCTGTAGTTTTCAGCCAGAAAAGAGTAATTCAAAGAGTCATTTTTTTCAAACCCCGCCCATCTGAGGCTAGCCCCGCCCTCCTCAACTGATAAACCTATTACTTTGAATAGGTAGAAAAATGTTAATAACAGTCAGTGGGCGGGGCTAGCCTTTGGTGGGCGGGGCTAACACCTACTCATGAATAAGATTTGAGGGGTAAATGCTCTAAAACTGCTGCATGTTACAGAATAAGGGGCACAGCGCTGGAAACAGCAGGTCTGACACTAGCTTGTGCTGTCCTCAGCAAGGGTGGCATAACCTATGTGACAGGTTCTCTTTAAGTGCCTGTGCTCAATGTCATAATCAAAGATTATCTTTTCAAAATAGATGTATAAGTGCTGCCAGCATTGCTGCAGATGTTAAAGGGGTGGGAAGGTCAGCCTGTCAGTGCTCAGACCATACGCCACACATTGCATCAAATTGGTCTGCATGACTGTCATCCTGGGAGGAAGCCTCTTCTAGAGATGGTGCACAAGAAACCCTGCAAACAGTTTGCTGAAGACAAGTAGACTAAGGACATGGATAACGGGTACCACGTCCTGTGTTCTTACAGTATGAGACCAAGATAAACTTATTGGGTTCAAAAGGTGTCAAAAGTGTGTGGTGGCAACTAGGTGAGGAGTACAGTCAAGCATGGTGCTGGGAGTGTCATGGTCTGTGTCTGTTTGACACAGAAAACATTGTAAGCTTTTTACTTCACTCATGCCAGGGACATCGGTGACATATATCATCCATTCACAATGCCACTTTGTGCCTTTCTACATAAGATATTGTAAAACTCTACAGGTCCATTATAGTCATAGGCCCTTAGGTCAACCCACTCTTGCCTAAAAGCATTCCATTTTCTTAGTGTGTCATTTTTCGACATCAACTACATGTATAAAATTGTCAATTATTTCATTTTCTTATTCAATTACTTTTTGCTCAGTAGTACATTTCTAATTCCTTTCTGACTAGCACTGTGCTGTGGCGCACTTTCATTTGGGTTGGCTCAAATCGAATTTTGGTGTAAATCAGCTAAGCAAGTCTGTAACTGTAACTCTAATTCATAGTTGGTACTAGAATTAGGGTTTTTTTTGGCATTTTTAGGGTTAACTGTAGAGCGGTGCCGTCATCTGAATGTAACTTCTGCTCTGATGTTACTTCTGGTCCAATGGTAAATTTGGTGGGAAGAGATGTTGGCGTGGAAGAGATGTTTGAGTACCACCACCAGTGGACTTGGAAGGGCTGCAGAGAGGTAAGTTACCCCTAACAATCAGGCCCACAAACCCTAATGCCAAGTAAGGGCTTGGGTTATGGTTATGATTAGGGTTAGGACATCCAAACCAAAGCTGTTTTTTTTGGGGGGGGAGGGGAGGGTTAAAATTCAGTTTAGTCAGTGTCCAACCAAACAGGGACAGTTGCATGCAACACTAGTTATCACTGAGAATGGTTAATGCTGTTTTCCTCTCTGCAAAATAAATAATTTATCATCAAATAAATCAGAAGTGGACACAGAAGACTGAGCACCTCCGTGGAAAAAACACCATGTGCAGGTGCATTGCTCTATGGGGTGCAGAGGTAGCAGCTGCTACTGGGCCCTGAAACCTGAGGGGGCCAATTCCCCTCTGCCACATAAGAAGACATTAGTTTTATAAGTGATACATGGTAGGTGGGTGCCATTTTTTTGCATTGGGGCCACAGAACTTTAGGTTACACCTCTGACCATGTGGAACCCTCTCCACCACATAAGTGCAACTTGCAGCTTCTCATATTTAAAGGGGTATTCCAGTCAGAAGTTTTTATCATCTATTTACTGGGTAGGTGATAAATGCTACATCAGTGAGAATCAAACTGTTGGGAACAGGGGCGTAACTAAAGGGGTAGCAAATGTAGCAGCTGCCCCAGGGCCCGTGCTCTTAGGAGGCCTGGCGCAGCTGCTACCGCGTCCGCTACCCTGGTAATGCCGCTCCTGGGCCCGCTGGCAACCAACATACTAGTTCACTGCCGGCGGGCGAGGAGCTGAGGGGACCGGCGTATACTGTCTCTGAATGCTCGGGTCCTCCGGCCCGAGCGTTCAGAGGCAGCGCTACCCAGAGGTAGCAGAATGGAGCTACACTTGCTCCGCACTGCTACTTCCCCTGCCGACTCTCTGTGATCACATGGGATTATCTGTATTGAAGGTTTTGGGACATTTTCCTCTTGCTCCACCATCTTTTACAGATTCAGCATCATCAGCCATCATTCAATTATAAAACTGCTTAGATAATCATAGAGGCTCTGTGGTTAGCTGACAAGGATGATGCAGTATAATTCATGAGAGATCCCAAGGAGTGTGAATAGGGGCAGTGTTGTCTTATCCATTGGATACACTAGGCAGGGGATAAGGTAATAATACTGTTGGAGATAAGGTAATATTTGTTTCTTTTACAGTGGTGTTATTTGGTAACTGTACAACCAGGCTCAGACTGGCCCACCGGAGAGTCAGGGGATACCCCAGTGGACCCTGGAAGTAATGCCGCCACTACCTGAGGCCTCGGCCTCTAGTAGTGACATAGGTGGCGCGATGAAGTCATATCATCTAGCGGACTACGCCAGGTTTCACTAGAAGCTGGCCTGCCTGCTGCTGGTGGCGTTCGGGAGCAGGAGAAAGGCGAGTTGTTTTTTCTTATTTTCTTATGAGAAATGTGGCTCTAACTACCTGCAGCCTACCTGACTGGAGCCCTAACTAACCTGTAGCCTACCTGACTGGGGCCTTAACTACCTGCAGCCTACCTGACTAGGGCCCTAACTACCTGCAGCCTATCTAAAGGGGGCCCTAACCACCTGCAGCCTACATAACTGGGGCCCTAACTACCTACAGCTTACCTAATTGAGGGCCACCACCTACCTACAGCCTAACTAACTGAGACCCACCAACACCTACCTACAGCCTACCTAACTGGAGCCTATCAACTTACCTAAAAGGGGACTACCTATCTAACTGGGGGCTATTTACCTACCCACCTGTGATCTACTTATCTACCTAACTTGGGCCTGCCCACCAAACTGTCTGGAGCCGGCCTACCAACTTATCTAACGTGTGTCTACCTAACTAAATAGGGCCTAACTAGCTACCTGGGGCCTTGCCCATTTGCCTACCTACCTGGTACTATGATTCTGAGGGGAGCAGCCCATAGATGTAGCATAATATCCAGACAGTTAATCCTCAACCCCCCCCCCCCCCCCTCCTCCCTTCCCCACACACACACACTCTCCAAATCCTTAGGAGACTGTGCCTCTAAGCTATGGCTTGTATGCGCTCTCCCACCCCTGGGAAGTTTGTACAGAGGTGGGAATAGGTAAAGAGGTGCTGGGAAAGAGAGGATTCTAAAATATGGGGTGGTTAGAGCCGGCATGGATTGATGTGATCTCAAGTGCTTGGAAATTCCTGTGTAATTCTTATCCCGTGGGTCAATAATGCTGGTAAAGGGAATCTATCACCAATATTTTTTTAAACAAGATACTGATACATATTCTTTCTTCTTAGCCGTTTTTATTTTTTGACTATTGATTTTTAATCTCTGTATACGATTATGGGGGCAGCCATCTTGCCTGAGCTTCTTTTCCCAGCAGTTAGAGAGATGGTTTACAGCAGCTTCATGGACGTAAGAGCCTGTGAACAGGAGCAGACCCATTGACTTCTATAGGAGAGTTTTCTAGGCTCTGTGACTTGGGAAGAAGTCAGTGTGCGGGGAGGGAGTGAACTGTGATTATCTCCTATTGTGACTGGTGGATCCTGTGTTATCTATACACATTAGTGTCACCTTTCAGTGTAACCCTGATAATGAGGAGACTGCTAAAATGTTTCCTCTACAGTAAAGGAAGTTTAAAGGGGTTTTGCCATGATATAATGTTGACGTGGGATCCTCCAAAATGGGTATTTAATCACCTTTCTAAATATATGTGATTTAAAAAAGTGTAGCCTGTGAGAGCTGCAGCCTGGCTTAGATCCCCTTAGTTTCCTGACTGTTTACATTAACTACGACCAGGAGCTGATCTGGCCATGCTTGCGTTGTGCTTCTGGGCATGTGCACTAGCTGTGCTCTGTGTCAGAGCCTGTGTCTGCTGTATAGAGAATCCGCTAGTTGCAATGTAATTATCAGTCAGCTCTGTGCTCAGCCTTTCTGCCTCCCCCCTGCAGCAGTCCCTGTATGGTTACTTATATAATTACAGTACAGCAATTCTGTCTCTCCTACCCTCCTCCCTCCCCCTGCAGCAGTTCCTGCTCGAATCTTATCTTCTCCCCTGAGCAGATAAGAGGGAGAACACAAATCCTGTAGAACTTGTGCACAATACAGTTATCCTCTGTGGTTTAGCCAAACAATATGTTTGCTCAACTACAGAGACTGAATATCAGCCTCGGGAGCGTGCATGGGAGGTGGTGCGATGACATCACGGAGAAAGTTTCAAAATGTCCCGGGTTCCGTGATCGGCGTTCCTCAGGGAAGAAGCAGACAAAAAGCGCAATGTGCGTGAACTATATAACACCAGAGATATAACAGTATTGGTTAAGGCTCACCTTATTCAGCTGTACATTTTATGGTACAGCTCATATTATTATATGAAATCCTACAGCCGATTGCTGTACCGCACCCCGCACCAGCTGGCCGAGGATCCTCCGGTCTTGTAGTCACTCCGGACTGGGCCATTTACTATTTTTTGTTTTAATAAACCAACTTAACATTATCAGTTGTTTTTTTCCTCGTTTATTTGCAACCTGTGAGCGCTATAGGAACTCCTTAAGTCCAGTTGCATGTATTTGCGTTTGGCTTCTTCTGTTTGTTACATCATGGAGGAGGTACTTGTTTTTTAAAACACAGGAACACAACGCCCCTTTTTTCAAGACTTAAAGGGGTTGTCTCGCTACAAAGAATAGCTTTCAAATTGTAGGGAACACAAAATAAAGACATTTTCCAAATATATTGCTTTGTTCCTCTGTTTTCCCTAAGGAGATACAAGTGAATTTATGACCTCCCTGGCTATTTCAGTTCCCTCAGTAACCTACCTGTAAACAATTCTCTCCCTGGTGTTTGTTCTATGAGATAACAGTGAGTGATGTCATCACACAGGTCCTGGCAGTGTCTGTGCTGCTGAGCAGTGAAAAGCTTGATTTATGTAAAATAAACAGCACTTTAATTAGGGCTTTTGTTTTGGGGATCAGATAAAGCCTTCTAAGAGCAGTTTGAAAAGCTTCTCAGCTAATCTGATCTAATTAGCAACTGAAAGCACAGAGCACAGAGCTGTATGCAAATGAGTCAGTCTGAACCAGGAAGTGACAGAGTATTTCATTCATGCATTCTGTGAAACTCTGTAGGGAGACAACTCCTTTAAGAGTATTGTGTCAGTCTGTTAGGTAAGGAAATCACTTCTTGGCAAAACCCCTTTAAGATTATTATTAGGCCTAGTGGCCAAAGTGAAATCTGCAGGATTTTAAAAATATTGGTAGTGATATGGGAAATGTAAAAATAAACATAACCAAAAATTCTTATAAATGTGTTTAACATAAAAACATGAGTTAAACAACAGGTCATTTACTGATGATTCGTTCCTTTTAAGATGCCCCTGAGCAGGAGGAGGCATTAGAGAAGCAGGATACGTATTTTAAACCTTTCTGTTCCCAATTTGGAGCCTCTATTCCCTTTAGCCCCTGTGCAGCTGAACAGGCTACATGTCCGTCTCTCCTGAGAACCTCCAGAAACACTTCCATACACAAGATCCAAAGACAGCGGCTCATCTTCTAAGCTGCGTCTTTAGAAACTGCTTCTTTAAGACTAGAAAGAGAATCGTCTGCGAGGCCATCCATCAATATTAATGCCCTAAGAGTTCTGTGAACCACGATGCTTTCTTAAACCAAACTAAATTTCTTACAGATGACTCCTACTCTTCATCCATTTGAGATCCTACCAGTTGCTTCTGAGAATACGAAAGAGCGGACTGAATTTACATATCGATTTATCTCTCCAGACGGAGAAACGCGCAACACAACCACATACCAACCCAACAATGTGTTTGAACTGAGCAAAACCGCTGCTGCATAGCGTCCATCGAGAAGACTCTTTTTATATCTTCTCCACAGTGAAATCTGCAGCCGCTTTGCGGAAGATTAAACAGAGTCTGACAGGGTCAAGGGAATGAAGAAAAACACAGCTTATAATGCGAGTCCCTCGTCTGACATTAATTACTGAAGACCACAGGAACATGGGATAGAAAAGGATGGTGCAGTAGAAGCGGAATAAGTAGGAGCAAGTGAATCCATTAGAGACTTCTGATAAGCCTATCACTATCTTACAGCATGCTGCTATCGTCTGTATGCACTGTTCTCTACAAGGTAGAACAATACGGGTGCTGTGGAACCTCGTCCAGGAGAGCTTAAGCTCTAATTTCTGCATATAAAGCTCAAACTGCGGAAAAATAAACTTTGGTTAACTCTTTTAGTACGAGAAATAAATTTTAAAGCAACACAAAAAAACCGTCACTGGGAATCTGACCATAAAATATGCAGCATATCTGCCCGATATGAATCTATAGGGTGGGAGTGTCAAATTCATTTTCACGAGGGGCACATCAGCATTATGGTTGCCATTTGTAACTGTAATTGAAACCCTGTAGAATATTGTAACCTATTCTATTGAGAACATATTGTTTCCAAATCCCCTGAGGACGCCATTATTTGGGGGGCGCCTAACAAATATAGGGGGGGGGTGTCCCCCCGTCCCCCGGCCCTTATTTACGGATTTGTGTCGTGGGCACAAAATTTTTCCTTGAAGGCTGACTTTGATAATAAAGTAAGTTTTATAAATTGGGGTCCCAAATTTAACAGGGGGTTGTTATGGTTTAAGTCCAAAAGCATGGTCAGTAAAAGGACAAAGTTGTATAATAGCCAGCCCCTTTCACCTCTTTAGCACTAACCTTCCTTCCTTGGAGAGTAGCTAAGGTACCTGGATAAGGCTGTCAGACATTTGTCTTCAGGTGTGAGTTGTTGGTGAGCATCGATAGAAAAGGCTGTATCAGAATTAAACCTCCACTGGTTGGCAAAGAGTTGTCTTCTCCATTAAGTCACATTTTTGGCTTCATTGAATGGATAGATGTCAGTTGTCAGTTAAGAAACATCAGAGAACAACCCACCCTGCTGGTGGTGGCAGCATTATGGACTAGGGAAGGTTTTCGTGGTATTCTCTGGGCCACTCATCCATGGGTACGGTGCTCTCAACCAATTTGGGTATGAACCCATCCTTGCAGATTATGTAAACCCATACATGCTGATTGTCTTCCTTGGGGCAGATGGGATCTTCCAGCAAGACAATGTGACATGTCACATGGCTAGAAATGTCCGACATTGATTGGAATAGCAAGACTTCCAAACACTATCCTGACCCCTAATTCTCCCGAATTGAATCCAATTGAGTATCTGTAGGACCAGCTAGATGGTGGTGTTGGCTGTATGGATCCTCTAGCAGTTGTGGGATGCAGTCAGCATGGTTCTAGATACCTGTAACAACCTACCAAGGCTTTCGTGGTATTCTCTGGGCCACTCATCCATAGGTATGGCACTCTCAATCTATTTGGGTATGAACCCATCCTCCTTGCAGACTATGTAATCCCATACCTGCTGATTGTCTTCCTTGGGGCAGATGGGATTTTCCAGCAAGACAATGTGACATGTCACATGGCTAGAAATGTCCGACACTGATTGGAAGAGCAAGACTGCCAAGTACTACCCTGACCCATAATTCTCCAGAATTGAATCCAATTGAGTAACTGCAGGACCACATTGGTGGTGTTGGCTGTATGGATTCTCCAGCAGTTGTGGGATGCAGTCAGCATGGCTCCAGATACCTGTAACAACCTACCAAGGTTTTCGTGGTATTATCTGGGCCATTCATCCATGGGTACAGCGCTCTCAACCGATTTGGGTATGAACCCATCCTCCTTGCAGATGATGTAAACCCATACATGTTGATTGTCTTCCTTAGGGCAGATGGGATCTTCCAGCAAGACAATGTGACATGTCACATGACTAGAAATGTCCGACATTGATTGGAAGAGCAAGACTTCCAAGTACTACTCTGACCACTAATTCTCCGAATTTAATCCAATTGAGTATCTGTAGGACCACCTTGATGGTGGTGTTGGCTGTATGGATCCTCTAGAAGTTGTGGGATGCAGTCAGCATGGCTCCAGATACCTGTAACAACCTACCAAGATCTTACTGAGTCACTCCCAGCCCGTCTAGCTGCTGTCCATTCTGCACACAGTGGTTACTCTGGTGGTCATAATAATGTGACTCGGCGGTGTATAACTATAACAATACATGAGTATATTACAGAATTTTGCATATTAAACTTTTAATAAATTTTAAAATAATATTTGAATAACTTTTACTAATTTTATACTTTGAACTTTTTAGTATATTATACTGTATATACCTGTTTGCCATTATGTTAGCATGATATTGTGACGTTATAGATCAGTGCACTGTATTGTAGGACAGCCATATGGTGAGAAAGCTTTAAACGTCCTACCTTTTTAACTCACACTAATAGCAGGGTATGGCAGCTTGCTGTAAACAAAGGCTTTTAAGGTAAGACAAAAAAAAAATAAACCTCTCTTGGGGTGACTTATGTCAGTCTGGAATAGAGGCAAAACACACATCTTTTTGTAAGCAACCGCCAGTTTAAGCTGCTATTTATATAGCATGCATACTTCCCCAGGGCTTGCATTCGGCAATGTTTGCAGGTGTTATACACCTCTTGTACCATATTGCTCCGCTTAGGAGCAAAAAAGCAAAAGCGTCGCAATAAATTATGAATGCCAGCCAGAGGTTGACTGCACAAGGGGCAAACCGGGGCAACACAGGGACTGCAAGAATTAACTGTGCCTTGGTGACAGGTGATTAAGTTGCATGCTTTCACAACTTAAATTAATGGAAAGGGGTTATCCCAGGAAGAAAACTGTGTATAGCTAAATCCAGCCTCTAAATATCATTAGCTATTCCAGTAATAATTTTAGCATAGAGCCACCTGCTGTTTCATTTTAGTAGCTTTATTGTGTCCACCTCGGTGAGTATGCTGAGGTGGACACACATATGTAATGTTTCAAAAGAGATGTATTGCCGTTTGGACAAAAACACGCAGAAAAAATGGAACAAAGTCCATAAAACATTCTGGGGAGAGGTGGATCCTTAGAACCCGGGGATTGGACCAGGAACGCAAACCGAGGAACTGTAGACTTGGATAGTAATGGGAACAAGCCAGACTTGATGAGGAGGGGCGGTGGATCCTTGGCCAGGAGATTGGACCGAGGAGCAGCAGAGGAACTGTAGACTTGGGCTAGTAATAACACCGGAGAAACTGCAGACTTGGACGAGGAGGAGCGCCAGAGGAACTGCAGTCTTGGACCTGGAGGAGCAGCAGAGGAACTATAGACTTGGGCCAGTAATAACACCGGAGAAACTGCAGACTTGGACGAGGAAGAGCACCAGAGGAACTGCAGTCTTGGACCTGGGGGAGCAGCAGAGGACCTATAAACTTGGGCCAGTAATAACACCCAAAAAAAAAAGTTTTAATGTGTAGAAAAAATAAAAAAATATAAAAAAATTTACAAATAAAAAAATACAATAATAAAAAAAAGTTTGGTGTCGCCGCGTCCAAAAAGGTCCGATCTAGTAAAATATAACATCATTTATCCCATACGCTGAACACCATAGAAGAAGAAATTCCAAACGCCAAAATTGCGTTTTGTGGTCAATTTACATCCTGTAAAAATTGGAATACAATTGTTCAAAAAAGTCATGTATTCCAAACTGGTACCAATAAATAGTATACTTCAGCCCATAAAAAATGCTCCCTCACTCATGCCTGTTGGTATAAAAAATGTGTGGGGCGCAGGAAATGGCACTGCGGTGCAAATTTCAAAGACCGAAACTGGAATTTTTTACGGTACCAAAACATAACAAAAACCTTACATATTTGGTGTTGCCGGATTTGTATCAACCTGCAGAATATATATAACACATCATTTATACCAGAGAGTGAACATCCTACAAAAAAAGTACTTTTTTTTTACATTTTTTGTCCCACTTGGAATTTTTTTGCGGTTTCCCTGTATATTCTATAGTACAGTGAATAACACTATTAGAAAGTACATCTTGTCCTGCAAAATAAAAGCCCTCATATGTCTATATAGGTGGAAAAATAAAAAAAAGTTATGAATCTGGGAAGGTGAGGAGGGAAAAATCGAACGTGTCAACCAACAAAAACGCAAGTTCCTTAAGGGGTTAACAAATATGAACATGGCCCCTCCTTCTTGGTGCTGATTTGCTTAACCACATAAGAAATCCTGAGAAAGGAGGACCTGATGTAGTATTGTCCTGCCATCCTGTCTTCTCTTGTATGGGATAGTGAATCCAGAATAAGAGGAGCAATGATTAAAGGGGGTCATAGGGTGCTCACACTTTGGAGGAGTGCACAATAAAGTTTTGGTACATACTACTTCGGCTGAAGACTCACTCTGCATGATGAGAGAGTAGAGCTGTCATACAGCAGTAGATATTACAAGGGCACAGTAGATGAATAACTGGGCCCTAGAACTTCAAATTCATGTGTGCATATTAGCAAACAGGGACTTGGGTGTATCTTTTTTGGGGGGGTTGGGAAATGTTGCACCAATTTGAATCCTAGCTTTAACCCTGGAATATGCCATCTGCTCCTAAATTTAGAAAGGTTTCCTGTTACTACAGTGCAGTCCAATTTTAGAGTTTGAAAAACAGCTGTACAGAGCTAAATGAATAGGTCATATACAGTCTCCAACTACAGGGCACCAACACATTGCTGAAAGATGATCCATAAGGTTTCCTATGTTAACTCATCCAAAAGCAACATAGGGCCGAGGCGGGAGACAATGAGCTACAATATATATATTGTTTTCTATTCTTTGATTTAGTATTTTCATGTAAAAAGCTTTGTAAGTGCAGCCAGGACTCACAAAGAAAGCATAGGAGTCCTGCTGCCCCCATTAACACTGGCAATGACAGCTTGTCTTGTATGGATATTTACATAGGGTAGGAGAAGCAGGAATGTCAAGCTTTTCTGTTAGTGGGCAGGGAAGCAGGACTTAGACAATTTATCCATAATGGGGCAGAAAAGAAAAACTCACATTATCTTTCTATGAGTAGACAGATGCAGAAGAACTTACAGGATCTCTCTATGATTGGGCAGGGAAGGCAGGACTCAAAGGCTCTATTTATTAGCAGGACTCACAAACTTTTTCTACTAGTGGGCGTGGAAGCAGGACTCAGATTATCTTTCTATGAGTAAGCAGGTGAAGAAGAACTCTTAGGGTGCTTTCACACTGAATATTTTTGGTGTGTTTTTGACTTTTTTTTGCAAAAATACGCAGTATTAATTGCTGTGCATTTCTGCCAAAAAAACGCACCAGAAAACGCATCCAAAATGCACCAAAAACTCTCCGTGTGAAAGCACTCTTAGACTCTATGTTTGGGCAGGGGAAGCAGGACTCATAAGCGGACTCACAAACTTTTTCTGTTAGTGTACAGGATCTTTCTATGAGTTGGCAGCGGAAAGCAGGACTCAAGGGGCGAGGAAAGTAGGACATAAATAATTTTTCTACTTGTAGGGGTGGGTAGGGGAAGAGGGTTAAGCTCTCTCTATGAGTGACCAGGGGAAGCTGGATTAACTGTCTCTATGTATAAGTGGGTAGGAGTAAGCATGTGGGCAAATGTAGAAGGACTCACAAGCTTTTTCTATTAGTGGGCATGGAAGCAGGACTCACATAATCTTTCCATGATTGGTGGGCAGGTGAATAAAAACTTACAGGATCTCTCTATGATAGGGCAGGGAAAGTAAAACTAAAATGATCTATTTATTAGTGGACAGGAGAAGCAGGACTCCCAAACTTTTTCTACTAGTGGGCATGGAAGCAGTACTCGTATAATATTTCTATGACTGGGAGAGGAAGCAGGACTCAGATTATCTTTCTATGAGCAGGAAGGTGAAGAAGAACTCTTAGGGTACATTCACACCGCAATACAATGTGTGTTTTGCAACCCCGCGCTGATCAGCATGTAAGTCCAACACATGGGGGGGGGGGGGGGGCAGCCGCAAGGTCCCATTGACAATTACCATGTCAATTCTCCCCTCGCGCGTACAATACGATTGTTTTGTACGCGCGGGGAGATGACGCGTAATCCATAGTTCTTTATGAGAGCTATGAATTACCGTAATTGTTGCGCGCATTTCGCCACGTATAAGGCGCAATACGAGGCAAAATGCATGCCGAAATACGCGGCAATTCAAGCCGTGTGAACATACCCTTAGATTCTCTCTATGTTTGGGCAGGGGAAGCAGGACTAACAAGCGGACTCACAAGCCAGCTTTTTCTATTAGTGTGCAGGGAAGTAATACTCACAGGATCTTTCACTGAGTTGACAGGGGAAAGCAGGACTCACAGGTTCTATTTATTAGTGGGCGAGGGAAGCAGGACTCACAGGCTCTATTTATTAGTGGTCGAGGGAAGCAGGACTCAGAGGCTCTATTTATTAGGGGGTGAGGGAAAGCAGGACTCACAGGCTCTATATATTATGGGCGGGGAAGCAGGACTCACAGCTCTATTTATAGTGGGCGAGGGAAAGCAGGACTCACAGGCTCTATTTATTAGTGGGCGAAGGAAGCAGGACTCACAGGTTCTATTTATTAGTGGGCGAGGGAAGCAGGACTCACAGGCTCTATTTATTAGGGGGTGAAGGAAAGCAGGACTCACAGGCTCTATTTATTAGTGGGCGAGGGAAGCAGGACTCACAGGCCCCTATTTTATTCAGTGGGCGAGGGAAAGCAGGACTCACAGGCTCTATTTATTAGTGGGCGAGGGAAGCAGGACTCACAGGCTCTATTTATTAGTGGGCGAGGGAAAGCAGGACTCACAGGTTCTATTTATTAGTGGGCGAGGGAAGCAGGACTCACAGGCTCTATTTATTAGTGGGCGAGGGAAGCAGGACTCATAAGCTCTATTTATTAGTGGGCGAAGGAAGCAGGACTCACAGGTTCTATTTATTAGTGGGCGAGGGAAAGCAGGACTCACAAGCTCTATTTATTAGGGGGTGAGGGAAAGCAGGACTCATAAGCTCTATTTATTAGTGGGCGAGGGAAACAGGACTCATAAGCTCTATTTATTAGTGAGCGAGGGAAGCAGGACTCATAAGCTCTATTTATTAGTGGTCGAGGGAAGCAGGACTCAAAAGCTCTATTTATTAGTGGTCGAGGGAAGCAGGACTCACAGGCTCTATTTATTAGTGGGCGAGGGAAGCAGGACTCACAAGCTCTATTTATTAGTGGGCGAAGGAAGCAGGACTCACAGGCTCTATTTATTAGTGGGCGAGGGAAGCAGGACTCATAAGCTCTATTTATTAGTGGGCGAAGGAAGCAGGACTCACAGGATCTATTTATTAGTGGGCGAGGGAAGCAGGACTCATAAGCTCTATTTATTAGTGGTCGAGGGAAGCAGGACTCACAAGCTCTATTTATTAGTGGGGGGGGAAGCAGGACTCATAAGCTCTATTTATTAGTGGTCGAGGGAAGCAGGATTCACAGGCTCTATATATTAGTGGGCGATGGAAGCAGGACTCACAGGTTCTATTTATTAGTGGGCGAAGGAAGCAGGACTCACAGGTTCTATTTATTAGTGGGCGAGGGAAGCGGGAAACTCATATGTCTATTTATTAGTGGGCGAAGGAAAGCAGGACTCACAGGTTATATTTTATTAGTGGTCGAGGGAAGCGGACTCACAGGCTCTATTTATTAGGGGGCGAGGGAAGCAGGACTCATAAGCTTATTTATTAGTGGGCGAAGGAAGCAGGACTCACAGGTTCTATTTATTAGTGGGGGGGAAGCAGGACTCACAGGCTCTATTTATTAGTGGGGGGGGAAGCAAGACTCACAGGCTCTGTTTATTAGGGGGCGAGGGAAGCAGGACTCACATGCTCAATTTATTAGTGGGCGAGGGAAGCAGGACTCACAAGCTCTATTTATTAGTGGTCGAGGGAAGCAGGACTCAGAGGCTCTATTTATTAGTGGGCGAGCGAAGCAGGACTCACAAGCTCTATTTATTAGTGGTCGAGGGAAAGCAGGACTCACAGGCTCTATATATTAGTGAGCGAAGGAAGCGGGACTGACAAGCTCTTTTTATTAGTGAGCAGGGAAGCAGGACTCACAGGCTCTATTTATTAATTGGTGAAGGAAGCAGGAATCACAGGCTCTATTTATTAGTGAGCGAAAGAAGCGGGACTGACAGGCTCTATTTATTAGTGGGCGAGGGAAAGCAGGACTCACAGGCTCTATTTATTAGTGGGTGAAGGAAGTAGGACTCACAGGCTCTATTTATTAGTGGGCGAGGGAAGCAGAACTCAGGCTTTATTTATTAGTGGGCAAGAGAAGCAGGACTCACAAACGTTTTCTATTAGTGAGCGAGGGAAGCAGGACATATATAATCTTTTTACTTGGGCAGGGAAGAGGGGCTGACATGTGAAACAGGATTAACAAGCTCTCTCTTAGTGGATAGGAATAAGCCTCCCAGGGTCTGTCTATGAGTGGGCAGGGGATGAAGGACTTGCAAGCTTTCTCTATGAGTGAGCAGAGGCAGCAGGACTCACAGGCTCTTTCTGGGAGTCCTGGCAGAAATTACAGCTTTTAACCAGAAAACACTGAATCAAAAATAGAACACTATATATTCCTGGTTTATTCTTGGTTTATAGCTAGTATGTCTTAGGCGAGATCCACACCGCATCGCACAAAAATCATTGGAAAGTTGACCAGTTTCTTCGCCGATGCACGACCGTGGTTTTTGTCACTGTATTTGCAAAAACCGCGGTCGGTTCTCGTTTTTTGCCGTCGGCCAATACAATTGATTGCATGGGAAACCGACGGCAGAACGCAAAACGCGACGCCAGGAAACGAGCAGGAAAAAAACGACCTGCGTAGTCTACAGGTTGTTTTTTCCATTAATATCTATAGACTGGCTGAATGGTCATATTTTCAGCAGATTAGAATCCTAAAACCGCCGAAAGTACAATCTTTTTTTTGTGCTATGTAGACATAGCCTTAAAGGGGATCTCAGCCCTATTTTCTGTTAAAGGTTCTGACTTCCCATACCCAAGCAGACCGCTGACTTAGCCGCGGGAAAATCTGTTGATGAATCAACATTTCCCTTGTAATATTAAATTAAAATGAATGTCCGTCCAAGTAAAACATGGACAGTTCAAATCTGTGAGAGATGGGGCTGCTCTTCATTATTGGCTCTTGACACTGACTAAAATGGGTTTTGCCACGATCTCATTTCATACCTCCTGTATCCACCTCTTCAGCTCTGTATGCTCAGTAGGGGGCGTGTGTAATTTGTTTGAATTGCATATCATGTGACCCTGCTTTTTCTCTCACTAGTCAAAGAAAGGTCTGTTTATATAAAGAGCTGTGAGTAGTTACAATGTAGCTCAGAGGTAAAACTTTTGCCTCCCGACACAAGGGTCCTCGGTTCAAATCTCTGCAGGAACCAAAACTGTGGATTTTTTTTTCTCTTTATCAACTCATTGAGGTTTCTTTTTTTATTTATTTGCTGTTTGACTAATTACTAAGGAGCACAGAGGACGGGAGTACAATGACAGCACCTGAGGTTTGAACACTCAGTAGCTGCCTGAGAGGAGAGGTGATGTCTGAGCATGTGCGACCAGGGGCGTAGAAGCTCTCAGCCCTGGTCGTATCCCCTGGAAACGAGCTGTAAACAATGGAGAAGCTAAGACAAAAACGTTCCAGAATTTTTAAGAATGATGAATGGTGAAAATGTTCATTATTTAATTTACAAACCTCCCACGTCAATTTTACTTTGTTGCAAAACCCCTTTAAAAAGGGGGATTGGGGAAGTCCATGTCATCGATATACCCTAATAGGGCACATAGGCAGGGGTTGACTCAGAAGGACACAGAAGTAGTTAATTCCTTCCAGTTGTCTCTTCAGACTATAGCAAATGACGCAGTTATACACACATGGAGGAGCCAGGTCCGCGCATTCGGCTGTCTCTTGTGGTTACTCACTTGCTGTTACAGATAGCGCTGAGGGAGAAAGTGGTCCACCGTCTGACATCATGTCGCAATCAGCATGCAAGATGTGCTGTCAAAGATGAGGACGCAGCAGAATGAGCCGTGTCCCTGGCTGACTCCAGAGTGTCTACCTGCTGTCACTAATGTAAAAAGCCCATTCTCTGCCTTTTCTTAGCTTGCGTTGTGGACGCATTACATATATTCAATGTGACAAAGGCTGCACTAACAAGTGTAGTCTGTTCCGCGACTATCAAAATACTAACTCACACAGTGAAACTGCAGGTCTGATCTGTATGCAGTGCTCTGTGCTTTACAAACCTTTGTCACGTTATGGAAGAAACTTGTTCTATTTTTTTGTACGTTTTGTTAAGAGACAGCTAAGTGAATCAAAATCGCATACAAGTTCCCATTGGGAGGTACAATACAATTCCACAATTATTTGCCCCCTTAGAGATGTGACTGGATATTGCGGTTTCTTATTTTCGCACAAAATGCAATAATAGAGCAAGGGAACTTTAGTAAACACATAAAGCAGTTCTTATTACTGCATTAAGTTTGGGAACAAACTTATTGTAGTCATGTTGTTAACCAATTATTTAAAGGGGTTGTCTCGCTACAAAGAATAGCTTTCAAAATGTAGGGAACACACAATAAAGACATTTTCCAAATATATTGCTTTGTTCATCTGTTTTTGTTAAGGAGCTACAAGTGAATTAATCACCTCCCTTACTATTTCTGTTCCCTCACTGACCGACCTGTAAACATCTCTCCCCCTGCTGTTTGTTCTATGTCAGGGGTGTCAAACTGTTAGCACTCCAGCTGTTGGGAAACTACAACTCCCATCATGCCCACTGTTATAGATTATTCAAATTCATGATGGGAGTTGTAGTTTCCCAACAGCTGGAGGGCCGGCAGTTTGACACCAGTGTTCTATGTGATAGCAGTGAGTGAGTCATCACACAGGTAACGGCAGCTCTGTGCTGACAGGCAGTAAAAAGCTTGATTTATCTAAAGTAAATGCACTAATTAGGGATTTTGTTTGAGGGATCAGATAAAAAAAACTCCTGCTAGCAGTTCTGGAGAGCTTCTGAGCTAACAAACTAATTAGCACAATGAAAACACAGAGTTGAATACACCACGGAGTTGTATGCAAATTACAGTCAGTCTGACCAGGAAGTGACAGAGTATTTCATTCATGCATCCTATGAACTCTGTAGGGAGACAACTCCTTTAACTAAAGCTAGTCTGGCAATCAACGGATTGTAGTAGGTCCATTAGAGCTGCTCTTGTCGTTCACATTAGGGGGTTAAGACTGGAGTAACCCCACTTCTATAATGTTTATATGCCCTAAACGGCTATAGGTAACAGCATTGTCAAAATGACACAGCTATCCTGTTTCCCAAATATAAGACAGTGTCTTATATTAATTTTTGCTCCTAAAGACGAGCTAAGACTTCTTTTCAGGGGATGTCTTATTTTTCTATGAACAAGACTTCACATTTATTGTTGAACAAAAAATCAACATGTATTAATATACTGTAGTGATTTCATCCCAAACATCAGCATAAGCAGCCAAACTCTGAATTGCATAAAAAATGCACTAAGTCTTATTTTTGGGGGATGCCTTATTTTTGGGGAAACAGGGTGATATAAAAAATAAAATCAAACTTGGGTACATTTCTTCTCAATCTACATTTGCTGTAGGTTTTAGAAAGGTAAATCGTGATGAATGGATCTTTTTTTATTTAACAACCACATAAAACCATAACAACATAAAGGGAACCTGTCAGGTGGTCTATGCTGCCTACTGAGAGCAGATATGATATGGTGGAATGACACGTTATTTAGGGTTATATGATAGGGAGCGAGCAAGTGATTTTTAGGGGGTTATAAACAGGACAGAACTGAGCTCTGGATATAAGGGTTTTTTGAAAGGGAGAGAAATGAGCTCTGTGATAATAGGGTTATATGGAAAAAGGAAGAACTACTCTGTGATATTAGGGTTATAGAAGAGGGGAAAAAGCAAACTCGTGATATAAGGGGTTTTTTATACAGGGGAGAAGCTGGCCTGTGACATATAGGGTTATATATAGAGGGAGAGAAGGAGCTCTAGATTAAAAAGGGTTTTATGATAGAGGAGAGAAGTGAGCTCTGTGATTATAGGGTTATTTATAGGGGGAAAGTAGCTCTGTGATATAAGGTTTTTAAAAAGAGGGAGAAGCTGAGCCTGTGATATAAGCATTATATGATAGAGGAAGAAGCTGAGATCTGTAGTAATAGGGTTTATATGATAAGGGAGGAACTGACTCTGTGATTAAGGTTAATAAAGGGAAGGGGCTGAGCTCTGTGATATATAGGGTTTATATAACAGAGAAGAAAGCGAGCTCGTGATAATGGGGTTTTATGAAAGAGGGAGGAAGCAGAGCTCTGTGAATATTTTGGGTTTTTTTGATACGGAGAGAAGCTGAGCTCTGTGACATATAGGGTTAAAAATGATGGAGTGGAGAGAAGCTGAGCCTCTGTTGATATATAGGGTTATATGATGAGGGGGAGAACTGAGCTCTGTGGGTATATAGGCTTCTATGATAGAGGAGAGGGGCTGACTCTGTGATTTTATGGTTAAATGATAGAGGGGAGGGGCTGAGATCTGTGGTATATAGGGTTATATGATAGAGGAGAGAAGCGAGCTCTGTGATATATAGGGGTTAATGATAGAGGTGGAGAAGCTGAGCTCTGTTTATATATAGCATTATATGATAGAGGAGAGAAGCTGAGATCTGTAGTTATATAGGTTATATGATATAGGGAGAGAAGCTGAGCACTGTGATATATAGGGTTAAATGATAGAGGAGAGGAAACTGAGCTCTGTGATATATAGGGTTATATAACAGAGGAAAAGAAGCTGAGCTCTGTGATATATAGGTTATATATAGAGGGAGAGAAGCTGGAGCTCTGTGAAAATATAGGGTTTATGATAGAGGGGGAAAGGGGCTGAGCTTTTGTGATATATAGGGTTATATAAAAGGAAGAGAAGCTGGAGCTCTGTGATATATAGGGTTAAAATGAAAAGAGGGAGAGAAGCTGAGCTCTGTGATATATAGGGGTTCTATGATTTGAGGAGAGAGGGCTGAGCTCTGTGATATAAGGGTTTATAATAGAGGAGGAAGCTGAGCTCTGTGATATATAGGGTTATATGATAGAGGAGAGGAACTGAGCTCTGTGATTTTTAGGGTTATATGATTAGGGAGAGAAGCTGTTCTCTGTGATATATTGGGTTATATGATAGAGGAGAGGAGTGAGCTCTGTGGGTATATAGGTTATATGATGAGGAGAGAAGCTGAAACTCTGTGATATATAGGTTATATGATAGTGAGAGAACTGAGCTCTGTGATATATAGGGTTATATGATAGAGGGGAAAAAAGCTGAGCTCTGTGGGTATAATAGGGTTATATGATACAGGGAGAAAGGGTGAGCTCTGTGATATATAGGGGTTTTTGACAGAGGAGAGAAGCTGAGCTCTGTGATATATAGGGTTATATGACAGAGGAGAGAAGCTGAGCTCTTGATATATAGGGTTATATAAAAAGGAAGAGAAGCTGAGCTCTGTGATTTTATTTGGGTTATATGATAGAGGAGAGAGCTGAGCCCCTTTTGAATAATAGCATCTATGATAGAGGAGAGGAGCTGAGCTCTGTGATATATAGGGTTATATGATAGAGGGGAGGAGCTGAGCTCTGTGATATATAAGGTTATATGATAGAGGAGAGGAGCTGAGATCTGTGGTATATATGGTTATATGATAGAGGAGAGAAGCGGAGCTCTGTGATATATAGGGTTATATGATAGAGGTGAGAAGCTGGCTCTGTTTATATATAGGGTTTTATGATAGAGGAGAGAAGCTGAGCTCTGTGATATATAGGGTTATATGAAGAGGGAGAGAAGCTGAGCTCTGTGATATATAGGGTTATATGATAGAGGAGAGGAGCTGAGATCTGTGGTATATAGGGTTAATTTTGAAGAGGGAGAGAAGCTGAGCTTGTGATATATAGGTTCTAAGATAGAGGAGAGGACTGAGGTCTGTTGATATATAGGGTTATATGATAGAGGGGAGGAGCTGATCTCTGTGATATATAGGGTTATATGATAGAGGAGAGGAGCTGAGATCTGTGGTATATATGGTTATATGATAGAGGAGAGGAGCTGAGCTCTGTGATATATAGGGTTATATGATAGAGGAGAGGAGCTGAGCTCTGTGATATATAGGGTTATATGATAGAGGAGAGGAGCTGAGCTCTGTATATATAGGTTATATGATAGAGGAGAGTAGCTGAGCTCTGTTATATAAAGGGTTATATGATAGAGGAGAGGAGCTGAGCTCTGTGATATATAGGGATATTTGATAGCAGAGAGAAGCTGAGCTCAAGAATCAAGTAGTGGATTGGCCTTGAGAGAGTCCTGTGGTAGAATCTGAAACCAGCAGGTCATGTTTAAAAGTAATTTTTCCATGAGTTGGTAAAACTTCTGGGACAAGCATGAACCACTAAAGTACAGATAAAAAAAAATGTCACGGAGACCTATTTATAACAAGTAAGTGAACAAAAAGCTGTTTCCATATGTTTATATATGATTTCTATTAGTAGTGATCAACCAGTCACCATGGATCTGGGTTCTCAAAATTCATGGTAGTCAGTAGTGACAAAGCATCATATTGTTAATGTGACTGCTGCGACCCATGTGATGTGGTATTATAGGGGTCACATTCAAATGAATGAGCAGCCATGTCATATATGGTTATATTGAGTCTTTGCATAGGATTTTAGCTTTGGGTCAAAGTCGTGGGTTTTTACCATTCTGTGGTAACCATTTGGTATAAGAAAGGGATTAGGACAAGTCCTCTTAAAGGGAATGTGTCAGCAAAAAATTACTTATTGTTTAACTCACATTTTTATTTTATACACATTTTGTAGGAATTTTTGGTTATTTTTAATTTTTATTTTCCATATCACTTTCAATATTTTTTTTAATAATTCTTCAGTCCTGCAGTTTTCACTTTGGCCACTAAGCCTAATAATCGTCTGACACTTCCTGCCACTGTTTAGAGAGCTTTTCAGGGATGTGCTCATTATCAGTAACAGCAGGGTCAAGCTGAAAGGAGATACCATTGTGTACAGATAACACAGGATCCACCAGTCACAAGAGGAGATGTCACAGCTCCCCCTTTCCCCTCCCTTCACAGTGAAAACTCTCCTATAGACGTCTATGGGACAGAATCTGTCTTAAGAATCCTATGTGCATGAAGCTGCTGTAAAGTATCTCTCTGACTGCTGTTAAAGCAGTGCAAGCAAGAATGTCTTCCCCACAATCATATATAGATGGCCGAATAGAGAAATCTACAATCAGGAAATAAAACGACTGAGAGGAAAAGAATATGGATCAGGGGCTTGATTTAATAAGTAAAAAAAAAAAATGGCGACAGATTCCCTTTAACTGGCTATAAATGCTGCAATGAGACTCATTCCAACCAAGAAAATACTTCCTTAAATTTAACATGGTGAGTTCTCTTCACACTTATATCAGGGTGTTCAGTGTCAGTGGATATAACAATGCATAGTCAATTAGCACTAGCTGCGGATGGACCCTACTAACAAAGTCCACTTGGTCAGCTTTGGTTTCCATCATTATCATGTAAAGAAAAGTGCTGCATCCAGCACTATGTTCCTGAATCTTCAGTATGAATAGATAAAAATTTTATAAAGTTTTTAGCGCTAAAAATTCTACACTTATGAAGTGAAAATACAAGTTACTTGATTATAAGCAAACGAGTCTTAAATAATATAATAGAAGGCTCTAAAAGGGCAAATTATACACATCTGCAAGAACCGCATAATAACTTCTGATATATATAATAAATGCACAAAATGAAATTATAGTACTATAAAGTACTTCTGAGCCTTAGATGCTGTTCCTTATTCCAGTAGAAGGCACCTTGTCTCAGCCTTTAGATTAATGTATGCTATATCTCATTCAATGTCACTTAGAGGACACTGGAAATGATGTTCCAGAGAGAAGCATGTCCAAATTGTTCTTGCTGATGTTTTTTTTTTTACACCCATACTTCACAATTAACCTTGTAATTTATTTTAAACAGCAAAACAAAATCAAGTACAGTAGGGCAATGCTTTTGACCAAGCTCCATTGCGCAGGCCCCCCCTAGGCCATCTAGCTCTACTGTGTATTGCCAACACTAATCAAGCGGCTTTTGAAGAGAACATGTCAAAAGGACAGGTGTCTATAAACTTTTTGATGCCTTCAAAGGCTACAGCAGTATACAAAATGTAAAACCAAGCATTTTCTAATATGTATAAATGGACTAAACTGTGGTACTTAAACTTGCCTCTCTTTGTCCTGTATATAAGTTAGGTATGATGACTGACATATATTCATGTGTACAAATGAATAAAAACCCCAACAGTGGGCTGAATAAAGAAAAGATGAGGAACCTAAAATTTGGTTATGGAATTTGGTTAGGCTGCTTTGTGCATAGTTAATGCATGTCTACATTTTAGACTCCAGTGTTGGGCTTTCAGAAAGCCATATAAGAAGTTACATGGTCTGCACGTGTCTACTACAGCCAACTAGATCATCAACCAATTTAGAATGGTCTCTAAGCCCCTACTGCAGCCAAGAAACCAGATGACCAACCAACCAAGAATGGTCTAGATGCCCCTAATATAGTCAAGGAACCAGCTAACCCGTCACGATGCTATACTCTCGGTCACTTGCGGCCTACCTTGTGTTTACCATGAAGGTTTTCCTGTTTGTTTGGCCATGCTGTATGCACCATGCTGCCGCCTCTGATCCTGCCGGCTTCTATCCTGCTGTTATTTAACCTTTGCAGGTCCAGCTGGGTGTAGCTTCTTTAGCCAATCCTTTTGCACCTGGTGCTGTATTAAGCCCGTCCTGGGCCTGATCCTTGTGTTTAGCATGATGTGCTTTGCCTTGGGTCTGGTCATCTAGTTTTGTCCTGTGTCATGTTTGTCTGTCATCCTTGGTTGGTCCTAGCTTCATGTTTATCCCTGTGTTCCTTATTTGTTCTTAGCCATGGTTCTTAGTCTTTGCTATTGTTCCTAGCGATAGTTCTAGCCATAGTTCCTGCTGTGTCCTTTCTGTCTGTTCCTTGTTCATGTCTGCCTTATTTGTTTCCTCCTTGTCGTCTGTCTAGTCTAGCTCCTTGCCTTGTGTTTTTTTTGCTACTCCTGCTTTATGTCTGGTCCTGTATTCCTATGTCTAATCTTGTATTCCTATGTCATGTCTGGTATTCTAGTCTTGTATACCTGTGTCTCATACTTAGGCCTCTATCAGGCCTTCCTGTTTGGCCTTTGTCTGGCTCTACAATCTGGCCTCCATCAGCCCTTTCTGTCTATTATACTCTGTGTCTTGTTAAAGTTTTTCCCCGTGTTAGAGTACCTGGCACATCTCCTGGCCCCTTTTGTTTTGTTCTCTGTCAATGTAGTACCTGCGCCAGTGCGTTTGACCTGTCCTGGTCAGCTGCCACTGCCGGTGACTGCTCTGAGGTTGCAACGAGCAGCAATCTGGGGTAATCCCTTACCTTATCATAAACTCTGTGAAGAACTTGATGGCCACTTAGTCACATCCACTTAGAGTAAAGTAAAGAAAAAATATCCCAAATAAAACAAAGAATTCATCAGTGGGCAATAAGATGAGGTCAAAAAGTATTTCCAACATGCAGGGATGAATTCTATGAATTCTTTGGAAGGAAACGCGTCTGTGCTAGATTCTTAGAGGTATTTGTTTGCCTTACATTACCAGGAATAAGTATAGGGTAAGTGCAGGTTTTTTGTAGGGTTAGATCTGTGAGGCCGCCCTTTTTGGGGCGTACATCCCATTGAGGGTCAGGATAGGTTTGCTATATAGGGTTAATGTAGGGGTTATTATTGTTTTGGAAACACTTCTTTCCCTATAGTTTATATCAATATTGGTGAGCCTGCCTGGAGGACTGGGACCCTTGATGACGATTAAACACGTTGGTGAGTTTATTTATCGTAAATGATTTAAATAAAAGTTACGTTTTATTTGGGATATTTTTTCTTTTCTTTGTCAATTTCTAATATCGTGATTTGGTTGGAGATATTTTTCTATTCTTGTTCCACTTATAGTAAACCGGTAATGGCACAGTGGGTCCTCTATTTGCCGCTGAATCTTGACATGATGAACCAACTAATGCACTTACTACAATCAAGCAACCAGATGACCAACCAACCAAACACAGTTAACATGCCCCTATTACAGCCAAGCAATCAGATGATCAGGTAACAAGCAATGATCTAGAAGCCCCTTCTGCAGCTAAGCAAACAGTTGAAGTTATATATATGAAGTTAGATGTTCTGCACATATATACACTCACCGGCCACTTTATTAGGTACACCATGCTAGTAACGGGTTGGACCCCCTTTTGCCTTCAGAACTGCCTCAATTCTTCGTGGCATAGATTCCACAAGGTGTTGCAACGATGCTCAATTGGTACCAAGGGGCCCAAAGAGTGCCAAGAAAATATTCCACACACCATGACACCACCACCACCACCAGCCCGAACCGTTGATACAAGGCAGGATGGATTCCATGCTTTCATGTTGTTGACGCCAAATCTGACCCTACATCCGAATGTCGCAGCAGAAATCGAGACTCATCAGACCAGGCAACGTTTCTCCAATCTTCTACTGTCCATTTCGATGAGCTTGGGCAAATTGGAGCCTCAGTTCCTGTTCTTAGCTGAAAGGAGTGGCACCCGGTGTGGTCTTCTGCTGCTGTATCCCATCTGCCTCAAAGTTCGCCGTACTGTGCGTTCAGAGATGCTCTTCTGCCTACCTTGGTTGTAACGGGTGGCTATTTGAGTCACTGTTGCCTTTCTAACAGCTTGAACCAGTCTGCCCATGCTCCTTTGACCTCTGGCATCAACAAGGCATTGCCGCCCACAGGACTGCCGCTCACTGGATGTTTTTTCTTTTTCGGACCATTCTCTTTAAACCCTAGAGATGGTTGTGCGTGAAAATCCCAGGAGATCAGCAGTTTCTGAAATACTCAGACCAGCCCTTCTTGGCACCAACAACCATGCCACGTTCAAAGGCACTCAAATCACCTTTCTTCCCCATACTGATGCTCGGTTTGAACTGCAGGAGATTGTCTTGACCATGTCTACATGCCTAAATGCACTGAGTTGCCGCCATGTGATTGGCTGATTAGAAATTAAGTGTTAACGAGCAGTTGGACAGGTGTACCTAATAAAGTGGCCGCTGAGTGTACTACAGCTAGCTATATCACCAACTAATCTAGGTATGCCTACTACATCCAAACTACCAGATGACCAACCAACCAAGAATGGTCCTGAAGCCCCCATTACTGTCAATCAACCAGATGACCTACCAACCAAAAATGGTCTAGAAGCCCCTATTACAGCAACCAGATAAAGTTATATGTAAGTATCTACTACAAGCAACCCATTTAGAATAGTGTAGATGCGCCTACTACATCCAATGTATTAGATGACCAACCCACCAACCAACCAAGAATGACATAGGTGTCCCTACAACAGCCAAGCAACCAGGTGACCAACCAACCAATTAAGAATGCTCTAGATTCCTCTATTTCAACTAAGCAACCAGATGACTAATTAACAAGGAAAGGTCTACATGCACCTACTACAGTCAAGCAACCAGATAACCTACCAACAAAAAATGGTCTACTGTATATATCCTTACTACAGCCAAGTAAACAGATGACCAACCAACCAGGAATTTTTGCAAAATTGACTTAACCTGGTTCCTTAAGGGGGTTTCCAAGACTTTTACAAACCTCCCTTATTCCTTCCACTGTGTGAAAATATAAAATTAACCCTTTAACCGTCCCTAATATAAAACTAAGGATATCAAACATATATGGAATAGCCCAGGAAGATCAAAGATCTGCAAGTGGTAGCAGATGGCCCAAAATAGAATACAGCATCTCTGACACTTTTCCCCATATAAAAGTTACGGTTCATCAGAGGAAGCTACATCCAGGACAGCAGCACATAATGAGCATATAGCCTGGGCTAAGTAGCTCACACATATGAGTAGGGACATAATAGTTCACACATATGACACCAAATGGATAAATGGCTAAATTTTGACAAGACTAAAGTAAAGAAATTTTGTCAGTGATTTTGGATATGGGAATAGCGTTTTAATGCTGTATTTATAAATGAAGACCACACGCACCTAAAAAAGTTCTCTGGGTTGAATTAGTATCTCCAATTAGGAATGTTAGGAGATATGACTGCAATGTGTTAGGAGTAAGAGACAAATGAGATCAGGCAGCCTGTCTCCTTGTCCTGCAGACGTCAAAATTCCTTCCTGTCACTGACTGAATAAAAAAAATCCTTGCACGGCCCAGAGATGTCTGCAGCATTCTCCTGAACTTTGCAGACCTTGTCAATCACACATAGGTATAGACATGGAAAAGACTGAGCTCTGACCTGCCAACAAGACTTACACTTATCCGTTAAATAGTCAATTCTGCCAATGCGTCCAATGTCTTAAGCAGGGCATCTCAATAGTTGTTAGTGCTAAAGTTGCTACCATAAAACTGTCAGTCTCCTCTGAATTTTTTGCAGGCCCGCCTAGAATGTCCAACCCTGATTGTCAGCTCTTGTTCCCAGGAGAGATGACAGTGAGCATGAAGCTAACTATACAGGCTGCTGTGATGGACAAGAGCCCCACTGAGACTGCAGCACTTATTAAAATTTTCCTAGCCCAGGGAACGGCCATTCCCCAGAGACCTATGTCTTGTTTCTCTAAATCTCCAGCATTACAAGATTTGAAGCTTAGCTTGTACAGCACGAAAATCGGTTTCGTATTGAGGATAAAAATAAGAGAACCTGTAAATTACTTTTCTTAATATGCATTGAAAAATAGCGCTTTTCCAACAGGAAGAAAACCATCTCTCTAGTGCAACCTATTAAAAGCTACCCTGCAAGACATAACGCCCTGAGTCGTGACTAGGAATATCAGCCAAACCAGACACACTTGGCTGTCTTTCATTTGGTAATATCTCTACTCATGTTTCAAGTTTTAACTGTGGATCAGACATTGACTTGCCTATAGGTGGCACAGGAGCGATGGTTTTCCTCCTTCTGGAAGACAGCCATTTTGCATATTCTTCCCAGTGAGTCTCCAAACATCTTGAACTCTGCACGGAGAACTAGTACCTTACAGCAGTTACTTGCACTGACAATGACTTATGCTAGAGAGGAGCAAACATATCATCAGTTGTATGGAAGGAGAGAAAAATGTCCCAGCATATGTGATATGTGGGAGGGTGGGATAGCCACATTGTGTTTACTCAGTGAAATCCTATGTGTAATTGGTGATTGCAAATTATCCTGTTGCATTCTGCTGTTTGGCTACAAGATGCCACTGTTTTGAGAATCTAACATATGTATAATATGATAAGACATGTGATTCGGACTTGTCATGTGACAGAGAGACAAGGAAGCAGCAGCCATTTTGAAGAGGAGAAGTGATGAGACTGAGAGATCAGGCAGAGGACAAACGTTGACCATGGTTCTGCTTAGTTCTACTGCCTCCGTGTATCAACTAACTGTGATCGGCTCCTGTTGGGAGAGTTCTGCTGGGTGCGTTGATGCTGTTCATGAGGAAAGCACTGTGATGGGCCAGACATTCTGCAGGATCCAGAAACAGAGAGGAGTAACCACCAGAGAGGAGATCCTCATCCCAGAGCGGTGACTGTCTGTAACTCCAAGGTAGACCCGGGTTGGTAGTGTGCACGCCAACTTACCTAGAACTATTACTAGGCCTGTAGATAGCTTAGTTAGGGTCAGCGTTGGTGCCAAGCCATAGGTGACTACTCAAGAATGGTTCCTGATTCAGGACATTGAAGAGGGCTTGACATCAGTACTGTTACTATTGCAATCTGTTCACTTGTTATAGTGAATGCTATATATGTTTTGGGAATAGTGGCTAAAGCTAATTGGATTGTAACCTGTTGTGCTACACCGCGAGCACGCCTTTGAACTGCACCACACTCAATTGTTCCTGTTGCATACGGTATTAAGAGATAAATGATGGTCCAAGCCCATTGGTAGGTAAACATATTGTGTTTCCGGAGAATATACTCCCGGCGGTGCGCTGTGTAGCACATGGATCTTGCTCTCATCTTTGTACATGTGTTTTTGGGGAAATTGTTAAGCATACTTTTCCAGCAAGTTCAGTAAACTGTATATATGGCTGAACTGGTGTTGGAGTCGTTTTCCTCGTTTGTGACTTTGCTGTATTCTGGGAAGCCCACTCCAGTACACGGCTTACATATACATACACACTTTGAGGTATAGCTTGTTAATGCCATTGGCTATGTATAGTACTGCTCTTCTCTTATTATTTTTCACTAAGGCACCAGGCAACATAGGCACCTCCTATAGCACTGTTTCTCAACTCCAGTCCTCAAGACCCACCAACAGGTCATGTTTTCAGGATCTCCCACAGAATGCACTGACAATCATATCACCTGTGCAGAATGCACTGACAATAATTATGTCACCTGTGCTATACTGAGGAAATCCTGAAAACTTGACCTGTTGGTGGGTCTTGAGGACTGGAGTTGAGAAACACTGTCCTATAGCCATGCTCCTGTTGCCAAAATGTGAAGGAAAAAGCCAAATGCCTGGACAATGTACAGGGTTATCACTATTTAAACCATGGCCAAGAATGAGGATTTCCTAATCTTGGCCAGAGAGCACAATGACCATGAAGCTTTACACTTCAGAGTAATGAATGGGAGTTGGTGATATTGTATTCACCTTGAAGGGGATGTCTCTTAATGTGCTCCCCCAGGTTTAGAAACAGGTTGCTCTCGGGTCCCACTACTGTCACCCTCATCAAATGGGCTCACAAATGGGGGTCTCAGGTGAGGAATTCCACTCTATTATGTTCTTATGCCCATTAAAGGGCGTTTTTTTACGTATTAAAACAAGATACTAATACATATTCTTTTCTTCTTAGCCGTTTTTATTTTCTGCTTTTAGCAGTATTTAAAGAGATGCTTTACAGCAGTTACATGGACTTCTATAGGAGAGTTTTCTAGGCTTTGTGACTTGGGAAGAAATCAATGTGCAGGGAGGAGGAGAGGGGGAGCTGTGACTATCTCCGATTGTGACTAGTGGATCCTGTGTTAGCTATACAAATTGGTGTCAGCATTCAGTTTGACTCTGCTTGTAATGATCATGAGCAGACCACCGAAAATCTCTCTCTACAGAACAGGAAGTGTCAGACTATCATTGGGCTTAGTGGCCAAAGTGAAAACTGCAGGACTTAAGAATTTTATTGAAAGTGATATATATTGAAAGTGATATAGAAAATTAAAAAAAATAACCAAAAATTCTTTAAAAATGTGTTTAACACAAAAACGTGAATTAAACAATAAGTCATTTTTTGATGACACGCTCCCTTTAAGTTTTCACACTATTTTATAATATCACACTGTTAGGTATGCAGTCAGTGGTGTGCCCATACAGAGGCATTTCGATCAAATTGTCTTTCTACCCTACCACTGCTCCGAGACACACCCAATTTGCAGTGCACACTGTGTCGACATAATGGAACATTTTAGTGGAAAGCAATCAACCCAAAGAAATGGGAAGGGTGTGTACTTCGTGCATGTTCCACTGCTCACAGAGGCGTAACTTGAAGCTTCTGGGCCCTGGTGCAAATAGTGAAATGGTGCCCCTCAGCTACCATGTGCCATTTACAATGCTGTGGCAGAAGGGCTTTTGGGGCCCCCTCAGGTTGCAGGGCCCGGTAGCCACTGCTACCTCTGCACCCCCTGTAGCTATGCCCCTGACTGCTCATATTGGTAATCTACGAGCTTGTTTGTGGCAAGGATGAGCAAATGTCTGTCTGAACCAGGGTTTCAATTTTTGCTAATTTGTATATTTTATATAAAGAACATTTTAAATTTGTAAAACATAGTTTTTGCAAGGCTCAAAAAAAGACAGACATCTAGTTCTGAATATTGTGCTACAGTGTTGATCCAGAGGAAGGCAAAAAAAAAACATGAAGTAGAAGTAAATTTTCCTCATTTTAGGGAAAAATTCCTTCCCGACTCGTAAATAAATCTCTGGATCGACAATTCTTCTCATCACTATAACCGGTTATTTTTATTATACTCTAGAAATGCATAAAGTCCCTTTAAAACTTGTTTAGTGAGTTTTCCATGGCAAGTTCCTCTGGCAGAGACTTCCATAGTCTAATTTCTCCTCCAGTAAAGAATAACTTTCTATGTTTATGTAGAACCTTCTTTCCTCTAGAAGTAGAAGACGCCCTCTTGTTCTGGATCCAGTCTTGGGTATACATAGATCATGGGAGAGATCTCTATATTGACCCCTGATATATTTATACAAATAAATAACCCTAATTTTGCTAATCTTTTGGTACTGTAGACCACCCATTGTCTGTATTATTTTCATTGCCTGTTCAAGCTCAAGTTCAAGGTGTTTCTTGTGCACTGGTGCCCAACACTGTCCACAATATTCCATCTGTGGTCTGACTAGAACCATGAACTAGAACTATATTCTCATCATGTGCTCTTTTGCCCCTTCTGATGCACCCCTTGACCTGCTTTGCTTTGGTAGCAGCTGCCTGATGCTGCCTGCTACAGTGATAGATCAAAAGATATAGATCTAAAAAGCATGAAAACTGCACAATGTGAATAAGGGCTGCCTACAACTCTCATCATGACACAAAACTGAGCTCAAGACAGAAAGATAGCACTGTTTTATGAACACCAAATCCTTTCCACTTAGACAAATTAAAGACCATTGATTAGATTACAACTATCTCTCATTTTGTGAGTCCTGAGATGAGAATTATTCAGTACTGAAGACACACTAAACCATAATTACTAGGTGATTTATACCGCATAGTCCATAACTATATTAAATTCACATAATGATTTTTTTGGGGGGTAATTGTCCACATAACTTGCATTATTTCTTCTCGGATCAGACAATGCATTCATACATCTTAAAGGGGCTCTCCTGAGAAAAAAAACCTCTTGTCTATAAGTACCATTAGAGCATATGGGGATCATAGATTGGGCTCCAAACTTCAGACCGACCTCTATAAGCCAGGACGGAGAGCCACAAACAAAAAACAGTTCCTGCTCTGGCAGACTGGGCATAGCCACATACATATGGTATAACACAGGTGCCCATTCATGTACCATAATACACTGATCCCTCAATGGCTTTAGGATACAATATTCATAACATACAATGGTCGTCCCAGAACCAATTAATATTGTATATTGTGTATTAAAAAACATGCAGCTGATTATAACTTATTGATCTCAAAAAATGTTAGGCCTCACTTTCTTTTGGCTAAGAATGATAGTGTGAGTCATCATCAGTAATATTAACCTGGGGGATGCATAAAATTGCATGTTGATATGCTGTTCTATGTGCCATGACTACAATGGCATTGACATTATAGCTTCTACAAGTAATCCCCCACATTGGGTCCCATTCACATCAAATTTTGGGTCTTTTTCACAGGTATTTATCAGGATACCTTGAAAAAATATACTGATGAATACTGTAGTGAGGTCTCAGTGGAGCCATAGGCAGCAATAGGGCAGTATAGATTGTTTTGGACTACGTTTGTTCTATCTCCTGTTGTATGTGATATATGTGCTCAGGGCTGGACTAGTCCACAGGAATGCATTGGAACCTCACCGGTAGGCCCCACAGCTCAGTAGGCCTCTGGTTGTCATGAGTCGCTGAGCATGGTAGGCCTGGGGTTGCTTTTCTGGGACAACACAAAGAAATAGAAGCAGAAAGCAAGAGGCAGTCATGTACAGTAGCTGCACAGTGGCCCCCAAGAATCAACTCCACTGGTAGACCTCAGGCATCAACCTCACTGTTGGACCCAAGAATCAACTATACTGCGAAGGGGGGGTTCAAGAATCAACCCCACTGGTGGACCACAAGAATCAACTCCACTGGAGGGCTCCAAGAATCAACTCCACTGGTGGACTCCAAGAATCAACTCCACTGGTGGGTCCCAAGCATTAACTACACTGTTGGACCCAAGAATCAACCATATTGGGGAGGCCCAAGAATCAACCCCACTGGTGGGCCCTAAGAATCAACTCCACTGGTGGCTCCAAGAATCAGCTCCACTGGTGGACCCCAAGAATCAATTTCACTGGTGGGCTCCAAGAATCAATTTCACTGGTGGGCCCCAAGAATCAATTTCACTGGTGGGCTCCAAGGATTAGCTCCACTAGTGGGACCCAAGAATCAACTCCGGTTGTGGGTCTAAAAAATCAATTCCATATGTTTTACCCAGAATCAACTCCATTGGTGGGCCCTAATAATCAACTCGTACACAAGATAGTGATTTACTAAGCCTACATTGAGGGAAAATAGAGCCAACACAGCCCCAAAGAGATTACATTTGCTTTATAGTTTCCTATGGTATAGCCACAGTTTATGTCAGATTACCTTGCAAAAGGATGTATACCTGTGATGAAGGTCCAAAATGAAATCTAAATGAAACTTTAAAGGAGTTGTCGACTTCGTATCAAAAGTTAATAGGAAGGTCCTGGTGCCCCATGAAAGAAAACAATACCAACAGTCCCCTTCCTTTTCTCCTCTGCTCCAGTGCTGGGTCTTCTTGGTCTTCTGTTTTCAGTCTTCTCAAGATGGGCTCGTCACCACTGCAGCTGCTGATTGGCTGAATGTCACATGCCTCTGCTTTCATCACCGTTCGGAGCCGTTCACTTCTGAATAGTAATGTAAACGAGTGGCACATGACCGCTGTAGCCAATCAGCAGCTGCAGTGGTGAGATGCACAACTGGAAGGAGAAGACTGTGAACAGAAGCTGGAATGCGCTGGAATGTAGGAGAGTAGGAAGGTGGGTGGTTCTATAGCAGTGATGAACATATTCTGGGCTGGGAGCTGAGCAGCCTAAGATCTCCTGACAGTGCAGGAGATCTTATCTCTAATAAGATTACAGATAAAGGCAGCCTTTCCAGTCCTCAAAGCACTTGTACCATTTGTTTACTAAAGCTAATCTTGTTACATCTAATAAGTTTGCTCGGAGCTCAGTCCAGCCGTGGGGTGACATCACTACCTGCTCTCAGCTCTCTCAGCCAATCAGATAACAGACGTCCAGCTGTAATGCAGGTAACCAAAGAAACCTTTGTGTACTCAGAGAGCTCATAAAATGTCTTGTATCTCATGTAAAATAAAATATGTTGACCAATGTATTTAGAAAAGTCTTAATTTACGGTTCCCTTTATGCTGAAAGCTAATCTTTGTAGTGAGAAAACCACTTTAAATTGGCCTGAGATGTGGCATCTGTAACTGAAAGATAGAAATGTGAGGTTAGAAAGGGGTTGATAGCAACATTTCCTATGAAGGGGCAAAAGCAGCAAAACCTTAAAGGGGTTGTCTAGGAGTAGAAAAACATGGCTGTTTTCCTTCAAAATCAACACCACCTTTGTCACTGGATGTGCCTGGTATTGCAGGTCAGCTCTTTTAACATACAGGGGGCTGAGCTGCAATACCAGGCACATCCTGTAAAAGAGGTGGTGTTGTTTTTGAAAAAAGCAACCATGTTTTTCTAATGCTGGACAACCCATTTAAAGTGACCACTGTTCTGACTGGAGGTCTTAAAGGGCAGGTGTCAAATTTTTGGTTTTAGGACTATTTCTACCCACTTATAGACAGAGACCAGGCACGTACGGTAGCTTGACCATATTCATCATCAATCAGTCAGTATGCTGAGCCGTGTGGTATTACACAACCAAGGTTCAGTATATGCCTTTCAAAGAAATAAAGTGCTGTATTCTGTCATGTCATTCTACACATATATCACTAAGAAACATCTGACTCGAGTTTTTAATAACCTGACACAAGAGGATAATTCAATGACTTGATATGCTCTATCATATCTTATTTTGACCCTTTACTCTGTAGAATTCATTATTTTTTTTTTATTTTTTTAAGATACCAATTTTCTCTATCGGCACGAAATCTCTGAGTCTGACATTTGCAGTCAATCACTGATCGGACCGCTCCAAGCTGTTATTTGAATACGATTACCTTGCTTTTTTTCGCGATGAACTATACATTTGTTTAAAGACATGTCAGCGTGTTGCCTCTGACGAGTCGGCGCAGAGTTTAATCAGAATTAAACTGTGTATGGAAATGAAGACTACGACGCTGCACTTGAGGATGAATTTAGAATACTCAGAGGGCTACGGTGGGACCTACGGCTGCAAACACAGTAGGCAGATTGAGGATAGTGTTTAACAGCTTTGCGGGGACTGCCGTGAGATAAGATCTAAGATGCGAGGAGGGGCAGAACCGGAGTGGGATTTGGAGAATCTGAGATGAGGCTTGGAAGGAATGAATACATTTCGTTATATTCTTGTCACTTCCTCTGAACATTATCTAAACAGGGAATTTTCACACAGGAGTTATGTGTGTTCATATCCAGACTGGGCATTGGCGGCTTCTACGACACGTGTTCGCTATGTCTACGCAGAAACAGATGACCTGAAACATAAAGGCTTTAATTTTACAAAAAGACCTTCTTAAAATTTCATTATCCTTTGATACAACTTCAAAACACTTTTCTACATCTTGGGATAGCACCGACAAAAAACACTGTTAGTTCTTGTAAAACATTTTGTTTAGTTGAAAGATGGCAAATCCGGGCAGGGCCTACATCAAATGAAGGCAGCGTCCATTTGATTTTTAAGCTAAAAGCCTTTCTTCTCCCTTCCGCTGCCATTAGGCTTATCTATGCAGCTACCACGGATCTGAGTAATAGGGGTCTCTTTTACATTGGGCAGACTAGGCAGTTGCCCGGGGGCCCCACAAGTATGGAGGCTGCAGGTGGTATATATAGGTCCCAGGAATAAAAAAATATACCCTGAGTCCCTTAGTTGGTTTTACTTATCTAACTGTTTGTGTGTTTTTAGGATGTGCAAACAGTTAAAAACCATGGTGAAGTAGGGAGCCAAAGGCTCCCTGCCCTCCCAATCAGTCTTGTAGGCTACAGGCTGGCAGTGGCCAGAAATAACTGGTGTGATCATATGAGTATGCTTGGGGGTGGCTAGAGGCATGGCTTAGTGTGATGTCATGTATTTGGGCAGGGCCCACTTCAGTGTTAGGCCTGGGGGCCCATACTGCTGTTAAGACGGCTCTGTTGACTATCCAATGTCAAGTCCTACAGGGAAATAGGACACCGTGTATGCGGATCCTCTGGGCCCCTGCGAGCCTAGATAGTGTAACTCGCAGAGGTAGGCGAAGTGCAGGACAGGATAGCAGGTGCTGGTACGGATACCAGGACACAGCGGGTGTAGCCATAGGCAGGTAACGAACTTGGTACAGCGACAAGTATACATCAGTAGTAATAGACTGGTGCAGTGGCAGGTAATCAGCATATAGGTACAGGTTACCCATGGGTAGCGCAGGTTCAGCAACAATACAGCAGTCAGGGGTCAGGCTCCATATAGTAGACAACAATTAACTGACCAGGGGCAAGGGCAGGAAGCTACTTAGCCAGGGGTCACCGGTCACCAGGCAGGTAATTGGGACACTGTCCCTTTAAATAGCTGAGTAGTGCCCTAGAGGGTGCTTGTGTGCGCACAGGACGCCATGGAGCCGGTGGAAGCAGCGGAGACTGGTATCTGCCGGCAGGTATGGTGAGTAAGTAGTAGCGGGAACCGCAGCAGAGGCACAGGCATTCCATGAAAGGGGCAGCAGCATGACATCAAAACAAGTAATTTGTCCCTGGTTGATAATACAATCACAGAAATAAAGAACCAAATAGCCTTAAAATGTAACTTTTAATGAATTGATCTAAAAAATAATTCCCCAAAAGAAAAAACCCCAAACCAGTATATTAGGTTATAACAAAGGAATAACCAGAAAGGTAGGTTATACATTACTCACCAATGGCGCTTTCATGAGGAGTGCAAAAATAAATGACCTACAAATGTTTTGTCCACAGGTAGTGTAGGAAAACTCTCCCTAGTAAAGTAGTTGAAGAGAAATACAATTGAACACCATAGAAAATCCCTACCAAAGTCCCTATATTGACCCTCAGTGGGGTAACTGCCCCGAAAAAGGGCGACCCTAAATAAGACTATTTTCCCCTAAATTTTCCCCCTGTTTTTTTCATTTCAAATCTGTGGTATCACTTTATCACCTTCTTCATAATACTTACCTTTCCTTGATTCGATATACTTCCCTGGTGAATAGTTTATACCCTACCTTTTTGGTTATCCCTTTGTTATGACCTGATATGTTGGTTTGTGTTTTTTCTTGGTTTGAGTATTTTTTAGATTTATTAGTTATAGGTTACATTCTAAGGGTATTTGGTTCTTTATTTCTGTGATTGTTTATAAGTACCTTCATTTCCACATATTGTTCTGTGATAGGCCTGGTTGCTAATGCACTAACAGTAGAACAAAGTATTTCAACTCGTTAAAGGGGAATTCTCACCAAATTGATTAGCGTTAACCATGTAGGCGAAGTCAGAGCAGGAAATTGTTATCTCTAGCAAGATTAAAGATAAAGCCATGCTTTTCAGCCTAAAGCAAAAGAAAGGGGTTTGTTTTACGAAACCAAAACTTGAAAACTATTTTCCCCTTTCACATTCCCCCCAAATCTGTCCGGGGTGATTTTCATTTCCCCGCTTTTTCAGCTAGTCAGATAACAGAGATCCGTCTGGTATGCAGATAACTATAGAAACCCTTTTGCCCCCTCTGATACGATTTAAAGAAAAAATCTTTTTACCAATGTATTTAAAAAAAACTTTCTTTAATAATCCCTGTATGTTGTAATCTTTGTAGTTAGAAAACCCCTTTAAGCCTAAAAGAGGAAAGAGCACAATATGGACCAGGCATTTTTGGGCTTTTTCAAAACACTTTCCCACTAGCCCTGATATCAATTTTTTTTTTAAAAGGGGGTTTTGTCCCCAACTATAAAAAATTAGTTTTAAACAGTGGGGAACACTAAATGAAAAAATTTTCCCCAAATAAATTTTTTTGTTCATTTTTTTTTGTTGAGGAGCTACAAATGATTTTATCCCCTTCTGGGGGCTTTCAGGTTTCTCTATTTACCGACCTTTTACTTGTTCCCCGGGCTGGTTTGTCTCTCGATACGGGGACTGAAGTCATCATACAATAGGGTAAAAAACCCTCCCAAGAACTGCCAGCAGCCGGGAGACCTTATTGTATTTTTTTTTCCCTGATTTTTCAGACAAAAAAACCACAAATTTTAACTACGGGAAAATTTTACTTTTGGAAAGTTTCTGGGATCTAAGTCAGAAAAATTGTTTATCAAAACTAAAACAAATTTACAAAAGGCTGAATAAACAGAGCTCAAAACCCTAATTAAAAGACAGCTTGACCTAAAAGTGACAATTCATGAATGAAAGAATGCTGCTTTTGGGGTCTAAAGAAAATGTGAGATGAACAACCCTTTTAAATAAAAAATATGTGCCCAAAAGAAGTGCGTTAACCTATACATTAACTTCTAGAACTGGTCATTTTGCCACAGTAAATGCCTTTGGTGTCCTTTTCAAGACCTTATGCATCTGTCCTTTTTTTAACAGATGTCTCCCCCAGTATGTTCAAACAAGCGCCCTTTTTCTTTAAGACAACTATAGTTGCTTGTTTATTGGTATAATTTATTTTTCCTTCTTAATAACCAACCAATCAGGACCTCTGTATATGCTTCTTACAGGAATCAAATTCTTCCCATTGATTGGCCATTTCAGTTTTCTATAGAGTATAGTGGAATCAAAGTATCTCAATTTCATTGGTGGAAACGAATTTCCCGCCTAATATCTTAACCAATCAGTTTTGTTCTTTGTTTTTATCCTCTTCTTTTGAATTTGATTATTGGTTCCTTGTTGAAAGGTCTTTTTTTAATGTAAATGTAACTTGATTAAGGATTGGTCCCTACTATACACCAATCGTGTTTCATCTATGTATTTAAATAGGCAATATGTTTGTGTGTTTTATTAAAGTAAGATTTAAGTATCTGAGGAAATGGGTTGGCACGAAACGCGTCATACATGTTACTGTAATGCTTAGGTGATCCCCCTTCGCATATTTTATGGAATAAAATCACTTTTTAATCCATCTGGACTCCCCACGAGGATTTATTCCGTAATACGAGCGCCCGATCCACCATTTCTCTCATTGCTTTAAAAAATCTGGCATCTGGTATACCTTGCATAGTAAATTAATGCGTTGCGGTGCGTAGCATCTCAGTGTTAGTGTATGGCGCATTGTGTAACGGAGGCGTATAATAAATCATTACTAGTGTATGTAATGTGCTTATCGAGGCGCATTGCGTAACGGAGGCGTATAACGTATCATTACTAGTGTATGTAATGCGCCTCTCGAGGCGCATTGCGTTATGGAGGCGCACAGTGTATCATCGCTACTATATTTAACCCCTTCAGGACCCGGGGTTTTTTTTTTTGTGACACGTTCGTTTTTCCCTCCTCGTCTTCTGAAAGCCATAACTTTTTTATTTTTCCACCTACATAGACACATGAGGGCTTTTATTTTGCGGACAAGATGTACTTTCTAATGGTGTTATTCACTATATTATAGAATACACTGGGAAACCGTAAAAAAAATTCCAAGTGGGACAAATTGTGAAAAAAAACGTATTTTCGCCATGTTTCTGGGTGATTTGCTTTTACGTCTTTAAATCTTCGGTAAATATAATGTGTTATCTGTATTCTACAGGTTGTTACGCATCCGGCAATAGCAAACATGTAGGGTTTCCGTTATGTTTTGGTACCGTAAAAAAATTCCAAACATTTTCTATTTTTGACATTTGCGCCACGGCGCCAGTTTGTGCGACCAATAACTTTTTTGTACTAACACCTACGGACGTCAGTGAGGGTGAATTTTTTGCGGGCTGAATTGTACTTTTTATCGCTAGTAGTTTGGAATGCATGCGACTTTTTTTGATCATTTTTATTCCATTTTTTGAGTGATGTAAAATGACCAAAAAACGCAATTTTTGTGTTTGGAATTTTGTTTCTTCTACGGTGTTCAGCGTACGGGATAAATGATGTTATATATTATAGATCAGACTTTTTTGGACGCGGCGATACCAAATATGTGTGACTTTTTTATTATTTTAATGATTTTATTTGTAAAATGGGGAAAGTTGGGTGATTTGAACTTTTATTACTTTTTTTTTGTACTTTAAAACTTCATTTATTTATTTTTTTAATGTAACATTTAGTCCCACTATGGTGCTTGACCACTGGGGGGCGCGATTTTTAAATACAACCTAATGCATTGCATGGGCAATGCATTAGGGTGTACAAAGATGGCGGTTTTCCCCACTTCCTGTCTACGGCCGGAAGTGGGGCAAACCGGCAAATGTAAGTGCCCGGGCGCCTTCACAGGGCTCCCCACCACAGTGCCCCGCGTCGTGGGATGACCGTAACGATCGGTGAGCGGCACCGATGGGCGCTTTCATTCAGAGGGCCGGGGCCATCTTGCCACGGTTTTCTGAGGGGTTAAACAGCGCCACGGGCAGAGCCCACCGCCGGCGCTGTTACTGGGCCGGGGGTTAAGCGGCGATTAGCCGCTAACACCCGGCGGCTTTTGCGGGTGGGGGGGGGGGGGGGGGGCGGGGCGTCCCCCTGCAAAGCCCCTTACGGCCCCTGGGACGTACTCATACGCCCAGGTCTGAAGGGGTTAATGCGACGGAAGTGGGGCAAAAAACCCGGCCAGGGTAAGTGACGGGAGCCTTCACAAGGCTCCCCACCATAATGCCCGGTCGTCGGATGACCGATGACCGTACCGATTGGTGCGCGGCACCGATTGGTGCGCGGCACCGATCGCCGTTCATTCAGACACCGCGGCCATCTTTGACGCGGTGTCTGATGGGTAAAACAGCACCAGCGGGCGGAGCCACCCGCCAGCGCTGTTAACACCCGGCGGCTGTGCGGGGGGGGGGAGGGTCGCGGAGCGATCACCCTGCAAAGCCCTTTAGCGGCCCTGGGACGTGCTCATACGCCCAGGGTCGTGAAGGGGTTAATGCATTATATTTAGGTGCATTACAATGTGTCGTGCCCGGTGTATAATGTGCATAGTTCTGATGTATGACAGTTCATTTACATCAAGTATATGGCGTTGAGTATTTTTGGTGCAATATAGAACAAAAAAACAAACGGCGCTTGCGTATTGGGACATGTCACCCTATGTCTCTGTCTAATTTAACTATAAACAATAGGGACCTAAGTGTCCTAATTAGCTCCTCTAGTCCAGGTTCCGTAGGCTGTAGCCAGAGTCTCAATAGACATTTTTTAGGATTCAACAGCATCAAATGTACTCCTTTGTTAGACACTAAACCCCTCTTTTCCTCCCCATCAGTATTATCCATATGGATGTAATGAAATATAGCACTCTAGGACGTAAAAGGTCTTTTAAGCCTCCATATTTTTTTCAATTAAGGTTATGACCTCTGTCCAGTATTTCTTTAATTTAGAACATTTTTTAAATCCCAGGTAACAAATTGTCCTTCTGCGGTCCGCATTTCGGGCAGGCTGTTAGGTAATGAAATGGCTTATTTCTATAAGAAATATCTAAAGTGTATATCACTCTATGTCCTACCTTATATGACATCTCCCTCCAGTTTTCAATCAATATAGTTTGTTTTGCCTTCTCAAGACCCCTAAGTATTTTCATAGATGATTCTGCATCATCCAACTCGCCTCTCCACATACAGAATAAGGCATCCGCTACAGGAGAGAGAACATCTTTACCCAATTGTTTGGAGATGGACTCTTGCTTTCCCCTTAGGCTATGTCTACACAACCCTGGCTTCTGTAGTCTACACAGCACGGATTTTCTACTGTCGGATTTTTAAACTGCCGTCTGTCCGTGAAAAATAGAACATGTTTTATCTTCTAGCGCACAGGTGTCAAACTGGCGGCCCTCCAGCTGTTGGGAAACTACAACTCCCATCATGCATTTGTATAATCTATAACTGTGGGAATGATGGGAGTTGTAGTTTCCCAACAGCTGGAGGGCCGCCAGTTTGACACCCCTGTTCTAGCGGATTCCCGTTGGATTGCCGTACAGTCAATATACAGGCAGTCCCCTGGTTACTAACGGGATAGGGACTATAAGTTTGTTCTTAAGTTGAACTTGTATGTAAGTCAGACCAGGTATATTTATTACATGTAGCTCCAGCACAAAAGAGTTTTTTTTTAGTTTTGGATAGTGCAGGGAAGGGTTTTTACATTTGGTACCTGTCTGTGTCCTTGTTAAGTAGATTTCACCTCATTTTCACCTCATGTGCTGCTGCGGCATGATGGAACTTGTTGTTCCTCAGCTACTATCTGAGGTGGAACATGGAACTTCAAGTGCCAGCATGCCCCATAAGTCTCCGTTTGTAACTAGGGGACAGATGTAAGTCGGAACAATGTAAGTCAAGGATTGCCTGTACTGGGCCGGTTGAAAATCTGAAAACCAACTGCGTTTTTTTCTTTTTGCGCAAACCCATGCCAAAAACTATGGTAAGGCGACATTAAAATACCGTCGGATTTTTAACGGCATTTTAACATTAGCTGTGTAGACATAGCCTTACTCCTGATATGGAAGTAGCCCCAAAGGGGCTATTCTGTCCTTGTGGGGTTCCAAATTAGCTTAAAAATAACAAAGGGTGCACCGAGAAAACGAATCACAACATGCCTTGTTGCTGTGAAAACACTTTCTGCTTTATTCACAAAATGGCAGCCCTTTATACTTTTGCAAATTAGTAGATAAGAAGCATCACATGTACCTGGCTGTGAGGGTCTACTGGCACGTCCTTATCTCTAGACCCCTCCTCACAGCTCAGGAATGTTTGGACACAGGGTGTAACTTTGGAAGAGGTGCCATCTTGGATTACATGACGATCTCTACAAACCACTACAGGCGGCCATTTTGTTAACATATTAGTGACAAGAGGTATACAGACAGCTTTTACATGCTGTATTACATAGGTATGTGCCTACTATAATATATATATCTATATATATATATATATATATATATATATATGCATATGTGAGGTATATACTAATACATTAAAATGGAGACACAAAGGATCACACATATATAACCTTTGTTCCCATCCGCAACACTCCTAAAAACCTATCACATTTTCCCGTTTTTCCCACCCCTTGCTTCCTTTTTAACTTTTGATACATCAGAGCAATACAAGAAAATTGGTAGTGTAAGTATTCATACCCTTATTTCATTACCTAAATAGGAAATAAAATACACGTCTATGGCCCACAGCCCACTATATTCTCATTGCATATTTAAATATTCTTTTAATGAGGCACAATCATTTTTGAATATTAATAGGACAGAATCCCAAGCAGGAGGTTATTGTCAATTATGCAATAATTTTACTTATTTATTGTTAGAAGCATCTTGAGCATGAAAGAACAAAAATGCCATGTGTCAGAACAATTAGAGCGAGATGATTCTACCCGCTCTGTAAAACTGAGCAAATATGCAATATCGACTGCTTCCAAGTGACGTCTTAAGTTAGCTGCCTGGATAGATCCCAAACTTGAAAGCTGACGGCTCCAAAATGCAACATTTGTAAAACTGTATCTAGTATTTTTTTTTTTTTTAAGGTTAGAAATACATGTACGCGGGGTATTTGGCTGGATAGATCCAACTTGACAAGTTGGGAGCGAACTGAGCACAAACATGTACACGCCTGGTTTTGGTAGTCGGTACGTCAGCGTAGTCATGTTGTGGCCATGATATTGCCAAGAACCGACCTGCCACCAGGGATTTTCAGGAAAACACGAGCAAAACTGCACAGCCATTAACAGCCAGTGATCACTGATGGACATTACTTGTTTCGGGCGTTCAATGCCCTTAATCGTAGTCTACCATTAAGGGCATTGAACGCCCTAAACGCGTCACTTATGACAAATTCAGTTTAAACAGTAAGGCACCAGGCTACAGAGCTATAAACGGTTAAAGTTTGTCAGTAATATAAATAAAGAAGCTCCTATTTTACTGATAACACACAGCAGGAAGTGATGTCACCATGGTCAGTCGGGGCAGCTGGACCAATGAGAGCAGAGAGATGTCGTTAACTTAGGGAAGCTTGTTTACAAAAGCAGAAGATTAGACCTCCTCTAGCTCTTACACATAACAAAACAAAACTCTGTGTTATACAAGGTTATATGATAGAGGAGAGAAGCTGAGCTCTGTGATATATAGGGTTATATGATAGAGGAGAGAAGCTGAGATCTGTGACATAAGGTTATATGATAGAGGAAAGCAGCTGAGCTCTGTGATATATAAGGTTATATGATAGAGGAGATAAGCTGATCCCTGTGATATATAGGTTTATATGATTGAGGTGAGAAGCTGAGCTCTGTGACATTTATGATTATATGATTGAGGAAAGAAGCTGAGCTCTCTGATATATAAAGTTATATGATAGAGGAGAGTAGCTGAGCTCTGTGATATATAGGATTATATGATAGAGGGAGGGAAGCTGAGCTCTGTGATATATAGGGTTATATGATAAGGGAGGGAACTGAGCTCTGTGATATAGGGTTAATGATAGGGAGAGAAAGCTGAGCTCTGTGATATACAGGTTATATGATAGAGGAGAGAAGCTGAGCTCTGTGATATATAGGGTTATATGATAGAGGAGTGTAGCTGAGCTATGTGATATATAAGGTTATATGATAGAGGAGATACGCTGAGCTGTGATAAATAAGGTTATATGATAGAGGGAGAGAAGCTGAGCTCTGTGATATATAGGGATATACTGTATGATAGAGGAGAGGAGCTGAGCTCTGTGATATATAGGGTTATATGATAAGAGGAGGAAGCTGAGCTCTGTGATATATAGGGTTATATGATAGAGGAAGAAGCTGAGATTCTGTGATAATAAGGTTATATGATAGAGGAGAGAAGCTGAGCTCTAGATATATAAGTTATATATAGAGGAGAAGAAGCTGAGCTCTATGATATATAGGATTATATAATAGAGGAGAGAAGCTGAGCTCTGTGATATATAGGGTTATATGATAGAGGAGAGAAACTGAGCTGTGATATATAAGGTTATATGATAGAGGGAGAAAAGCTGAGCTCTGTGATATATAGGGATATATGATAGAGGAGAGGAGCGGAGCTCTGTGATATATAGGGTTATATGATAGAGGAAGAAGCTGAGTTCTGTGATATATAGGGTTATATGATAGAGGAGAGAAGCTGAGCTCTATGATATATAAGATTATATAATAGAGGAGAGAAGCTGAGCTCTATGATATATAGGATTATATAATAGAGGAGAGAAGCTGAGCTCTATGATATATAGGATTATATAATAGAGGAGAGAAGCTGAGCTCTATGATATATAGGATTATATAATAGAGGAGAGAAGCTGAGCTCTGTGATATACTTGTTTATATGATTTGAAGCAAAATTACTGAGTAAAAAGCAAAGAAAATAGTTACCGGACTCCTTAAGAGACAGTGAGGAGCCTGATATATCCTACAAACAGATGAAAACAGCTATATTTACAGAACAATCATTTACTGCATGTGGACTTTCAGTTTCACTTTTGAAAATTTACTTTTTACTCAGAAAATCAGTATCATATAAGCCTATGTAACATAGAACTCAGCTTCTCTCTATCAGATCCCGCGCTCAGATAGGGCAGCAAAAATCACGACAGGTTCCCTTTAAGTTCATTAAAAAATCACTGGTATGGTGTGCCACAGCGTTTCTTGGCCACATCACGGCTGCATTGTGACTCTGCCACGAGGGCTCCATGTATTCTTACCATACTTCTCGCTCTTTAACCCTGGATCTTATTTAAAATATATTTTCACTGTAGTGGAGGGACTATGGGGTCTGTCTCCACACACCTACATGGTACCTCTCCCTAATGAGAAATTTTACCCCTTTTGAGGTATGTCTAGAGCACGGGTGTCAAACACACGGCCCGCGGGCCGCATCCGGCCCGTTGCCTTGTGTTTTCCGGCCCGGCACTTGTTGCTGAGCTGTGCTCAGCTACTGAGACTAAATGCAGCTGCAGACACTGCGGAGGACCACGGCTGCTGCTATGTGCCGCTCCACCCCTCAGTGTCCCTACTGGCAGCATCAGGACTGTCATGATTCCGGATGCTGCCAGCGCAGACATCAAGGAGAGACACCTCTTGCCGCGGCCGCGCAGCTCCGCAGCGGCTGCTTCACTAGCTGAGCCAGAGACAGGCAGCACAGCTCATACAGTCAGGGGGCGGGGCCGGCAGCACGGCTCATACAGTCTGGGGGCGGGGCCGGCAGCACGGCTCATACAGTCAGGGGGCGGGGCCGGCAGCACCGGTCTAACAGGCAGGGGGCGGGGCCGGCAGCACAGCTCATACAGTCAGGGGCGCGGGCCGGCAAGCACAGCTCATACAGTCAGGGGGCGGGGCCGGAAGCTCAGTTCATACAGTCAGGGGCGGGGCCGGCAGCACAGCTCATACATCAGGGGCGGGCCGGCAGCACGCCATACAGTCAGGGGGCAGGGCCGGCAGCACAGCTCATACAGTCAGGGGGCGGGGCCGGCAGCTCAGTGCACAGGGGAAAAGCACGGACTGCCTGGCTCCGCCCTCTGCAGGCCGGAGGATGCTGAGCAGAGGAGCTTCCTGTCTGGTGAGAAGATCCCTGCTCCTGAGGAGGACCGGTCACTGAGGCTGGTAAGTGGCTTTACTACTGGGGCCTTACCAGCTAGTCCTCTACCTCCCCACCAGGTCCTATAAGATAACCCCCCACCCCATATCTTACCAGTTAGCCTGCCTCCCCCCTCCCTTGGCCTCCACCATATAGCCCCCTGCCTCCCCCCTGGGCCTCCACCATCTGACCTGCCTCCCCCCCCTGGGCCTCCACATCTGACCTGCCTCCCCCCTGGGCCTCCACACTACCTCCCCCCCCGGGCCTCCACCATCTGGCCTGCCTCCCCCTCCCTGGGCCTCCACATCTGACCTGCCTCCCCCCTGGGCCTCCACCATCTGGCCTGCCTCCCCCCCCCCTGGGCCTCCACAGCTGACCTGCCTCCCCCCTGGGCCTCCACCATCTGGCCTGCCTCCCCCCCCCCCCTGGGCCTCCACATCTGACCTGCCTCCCCCCTGGAGCTCCACATCTGGCCTGCCTCCCCCCTGGGCCTCCACATCTGGCCTGCCTCCCTCTCTGGGCCTCCACAATCTGGCCTGCCTCCCCCCTGGGCCTCCACTATCTGCCCCTGCCCCCCCCCGGGGCCTTTCCACCATCTGGCCTGCCTCCCCCATGGGCCCCACCATCTGGGCCTGCTTCCCCCCCCCCTGGGCCTCCACCATCTGCCTGCCTCCCCCCCCCCTGGGCCTCCACAATCTGACCTGCCTCCCCCCTGGGCCTCCACAATCTGGCCTGCCTCCCTCTCTGGGCCTCCACCATCTACCCACCAAACTACCTCTCGGGGCCTCCACCATCTGGCCTGCCTCCCCTCTGGGCCTCCACCCTCGGGCTCTGCCTCCCGCATGGCATCACCTCTTCCTGATTACCATCAAAGGCTGATTGTAACAGAATACAGTACAAATGAAACTACTCCTTAATAGCCTCTTAACTGTTAGAGAGAATTACATGTACACAGTTCCTAAAATGAGGTCGGCCCTTTAACCACTTACCGCCGGAGCAGTTTTGGCCTCTCAACAGAGCCCTATTTGCGTCTGTGTCCTATGTTAGATTAAACTTTTTGACACTTACCCTATCCATGTGAGTTCATAGATTGTTTTTCTTCGTGACACATTGTGCCTTTAAGATAGTAAAGAAATTTGGTCTAACAAAAAATGATTGTATTAATTGTGGAAAAATATCCAAATTATGGTGAAAAATTACCAAATTCAAACACAAAAATTTGTCTGCATGCTAAGACAGATAGTTATTCACTCAAAATAGTTTTATAACTATTCATCTACCATATGTCGCTGTAAATTGGCATCATTATTTTAAATGTTTTTTTTTTTTACGACATTAGGGACTATTAAAATTTAGTCGTAATTTCAAAATTTTCAAGAAAAACTTGCAATATACATATTATTAGGGACCAGGTCCCATTTTCTAACGAGACTTTGATTACCTGTATTTTAGAATCCCCCATAATGACCTCATCTAAGAAACTACACCCTTAAAGTATTCAAACGCATTTAGGACAATTATTAACCCATTAGGTGTTTCTCAGGAATTACAGCAAGGGGGAGTTGGGAAGTAGAAATTATCAAAATTCACACTTTTGAAGTATTTTACAATTTTTATACATTAATTGAGAAGAAAAACGGTAAATGTGAACAGGGAAAATCAAAATTACTATTGATTCCCCAGATTCTGCTGAATTCAGAGATATCCCCATAATGTGGCCCTAGTGCATTATTATGGACTCAGCCAAAACCCCCATAATAGAGGAGCACCTGACTGTACTCTGGGGCCTCATTTTTCTTACAATTTTATTTAGGAGGGCCATTGCATTTTGGACACCCTAAGGTTCCAAAACTTAATAAATAGACCCTAAAAAGACCTCATATAGGAAACACACCCCTTAAGGAAAATATCCAGAGATGTATTGAGTAAATCGACCCCACAGGCGTTTCACAAATTTTTTTAGCGTTCGGACTCGAAAATCAAAAAAAAAAAAAATATTTTTTTCCAATAATCTGCAATTTTAGCGAAAAATGTTTAAAATTTTTTTTTACAAGAATCTTGAAAAAAGCCACCAAAATATGGAGTACGCAATTTCTTCCATTTTCGGCAACTACCTACATGTGGTGAGGTAAACTGCTGTTTGGGCGCATGCGGCACGGGGGTACAAGGGAGGGAGAGCTATTTGGCTTGTTGGCTCACAGATAATGGTGGGGCCCCAAGTCGCATCTGCAACAGTCCCCCCCCCCCCAAAGTACTAGAACAGGTGAACACCTTCCAGAAGGTTGCCCCATTTTGGGATTCAACACCCCTCATTGGAACTCATCAATGGGTATTGGTGCATTTGGGCGCACAGGTGTTTCCGATTTATTTTTTAGCATTGTGCCACATGGAAATGGAGGGGAAACGCAGTTCCGCCATTGTATTGGGCTTCATTTTACAGATTTTCGCGCATAGCGGGATAAATGACGGGATAACTTTACTATGGGGGTCGTCTATAATTAATTACAATGATAAAATTTTATATAGCGTATATTTATGTTTAATTACTTTTAACACAATAGAAGCTAGTTAATAAAAAGATTCGTTTGTTATGTTTTACCTATCGATAGCCATAGCTTTCTTAATTTGCATATTGAGCTGCTTGTGGGCATGTATTATACGGAGAAGAAGTTGATGTGATTTATTGGTACCATTATCGGTGAGGCATGTGATGCCTTTGATCACTTTTATTATTGAAGGTTTTTGTGGAGGCATTTTGTACAAAATAACAGCAAATTCTGGTAGTGTTTATTTTATTTATTAATTATACAGCGGTCACTGTGCGGTATAAAATGAACAGCTAGCTTTACTCAGCAGGAAGATACGATTGACAGCGATACACATTCTTGGTAATTTTTTAATGATTTTACCTGCTTTTACACAATAAAAAACACTTTTAATGAAGGAAAACACGTGTTTTTGCATCAATCACCGCAGATCTTAGAGCCATAATTTTTTTATTTTTCTGTTTATTGGAGCAGTATAGGGACTTTTTTTTTTGCGGGATGAGTTGACGTTTTTATTGGTAACATTTTTGAGGGGACATACTTTATGATCGCTTTTAAAATCCGTTTTTTGAAGGCAAGGGTGAAGAAAATAACTGCATAAAATTTTCCTACATGTTTTTTTAATTTATATTTTAATGGCTTCACCAAGCAGTATCCGGGACAAGTGTAGTTTATACCTCTGTGTTGTTGAGACTACGATGATACCCCAATTTTTTTTTTAAAAAAAAGTGTTTTATTTGTAAAACAATATTATATGCATCTCTAACTTCTAATAGCCAGAACTTTTAATTTTTTCCGTAAACAGATGCTGTGTATGGACTTTTTTATTGCGGAGATGAACTGACGTTTTATTGGTACAAACCTTTGGAGTTTGATATTAGTTTATGATCGCACCGCTTTTTATTCCATTTTATGTGCTGGCAGGATGTACAAAAATCGCAATTCTGAGACAGTTTTTTTTGTATTTGTTGTGTTTTTAACGCGTTCACCGTACGGGTTAATTAACAGACAGATTTAAGGGGTGGTCGCCTACGCTCGCGCGATACCAAATAGGAGTTACTATTATATTTATTTTTGATCAATTTTGGGGCGATTGGCGTGTGTAAAGGGGAAAAGGGCGGTGCTACTGTTTTATTTTATTTTTTGTGTTAGGTTTTTTACTTTTTAACTTATTTGGTTTTACTTTTTCACACTTATTTTACACTTCTTCCCACAGCGGGGGAACTTGCAGAACTGATCGATCCAGATCGTCCATATTGCGCAATAGGAGATCAGCATACATCTTATAAGCAGTATGCCTGAGTCTCCCATGGCAACTGTCGTGTCACGCTGCCCAACCGAATTCATTGTGGTGCATCGTGACTCACTCAGGACAACCCGGATGCTGTCCATTCGAGCCATCCGGGCATGCCTGGTAGGGAGACATCAGTAGCAGGCGCTTCAGCGCCATTACTTCGCCGGATCTCCTCGGGCAGCAGGCGCTCAACTCCTGCCGCCCGCAGCCACGATGTCGCCGACCACTATTCCCGACATCGGGGGTTAATCCCCCGCTGCCGAGCTCATTCCGGCCGTGGGGGATGCGGCATGATGCCAGCGGTAATATACCGCCGGTTCCAGCCCAATCTTGCGCGCTCCGCCCGTGAGCGCGCAAGATCCGCTTGACGTACTCATATGGCAATTTGCGGGAACCCCTACCCGACATTGCCGTATGAGTACGGCAAATGTCAGTAAGGGGTTAATGTACGCCGTGAGGCCGATGTGGCCCCCGGTGAAAACGAGTTTGACACCTCTGGTCTAGAGCCTCTCACCCAGCCAAACAGTACTCTACTCTGCACTGCTGAGTAAAAATCACCCTGTAACAGTCTTCTGCAGATGAATATTTGGTATGGCATTATTCCCAATCATACTGCAAGGCTCAATAAGTCGGATGTCAGTTGAGGACTGCTGCATCCAATTGGTAGCCATGGTCCTAGCTCTTTTTCCTTTCGCTAATTTGAATATATATTTAAATGGGTATTCTCATTTAACTGATTAGCTTTAAACATGTAGGCAAAGATAAACAAAGACTATTATCAAATACATTGTTGAATTTGCTTTCCTATAGAGCCAGAGCAGTTGTTATCTCCTGCTGGTGTACACAAGCTCCCCTGGTTACCAACCACCTGTCTATGCTCTAACAGGCTTTATTGCTCTGGTCGGGATGGTGACGTCACTCCCTGGTGTGTCTTATCTGCAGCACAGAAGCTTGTTTTTCTGTCTTTACCGGTTTTAATATTATGGCTGATTGGGTGTGCTCTAACTTTCATGGGACTTTATCAAGGACTTATAATTAAACCTTTGTGGTTATCTCTTCTAGATCCTTTAGAGCACTACAGCCTTCTGCTCTGCTGTTTAGACCCCTTCATCACCAATGTCCCTCTAACAGACTCATTTAGGAATAGCAGAGCTGATATTAATCACTGCTGTAAAACCACCCACAGCCTGAAGCCTGAAGTTGGCTGTGAAAAACCTTTAAACCTTTAGAGCTCTATAGCTTTCTGCTCTGCTGTTTAGATTTCCTCATCAACAATGTCCCTCTAACGGACTCATCTATGAATAGCAGAGCTGATATTAATCACTGCTGTAAAACCACCTACAACCTGAAGTTGGGTGTGAAAAGCAAGCTATGGGAAACGGCCAGATGAGAAAACCTCTTTAAATTTTAGTGGAGTGTTCATGCCATGTGAGTCTCCACACACCTACATGCTGCTTCTCCTTAATAAGTTACCAGAACACAAAAAATGTGCTTCCTTCCTGGAATGCGAATATTTTGCAATCTATAACTTCTTCTCTTGTAATCTTATGTATATTGTTGTAGGACCTCTCAAATGTCGTCCCCTGGTATGACTAATAGTGGTATACAGGATTAGAAAAATCTGACTATTTTATTCCAAAAACAGAGCCACCCTTGTCCACAGGACATATGTTGTATAGTGCCTCAGCTTTACTGAAGTGAAGGGAATGAGCCACAATATCACACAAACAACCTGTGGACAGGTAGGACCATATTTAAAAAGAAAAAAAAAAATTGCCATTTTTTTTTTTTTTTACTCCTGAACAACCCTTGTCCTAAACAGTAGTGGGAACCACTGTAGATTTAGATGCAGATAATATTTTTGTACTGTATCTCTGGAATTGCCGTTATTGCTTTACATCAAAGAAAAATGATGATAGTTTTAGAGAAAATAACCCAACACTATTTCCCTTTGCTTTCTATTACATTACCCTCACTTAAGATTGCTCGACATACAAGAGGCTCGGAAAGCCCGACAACAAGCAGTAAAGTAACACATGATCTAAGTGGCTCCACAGCAAATGCCAAGACAACACAAAAAGTAAAATGAGGCGGCTTCTCATGACACAGGTAAAATGTGAATCAGGATGGGGAGTGAGGCCTATCTGCAGTTGAATGCCTAATAATAAGCACCCCGCCTCATTAATAAAACCTACACTCGGGGAAGGGAGGAGAGGGCAAGTTTAGGTTTGTTGTGCTTATCAAAAGGTGTTTAACTACTTTGGACACTATGAGTGACATGTATGAATGTTGGCGCTGACCAGTCCTAAATCACTTTAAGGTAGTATAGACTGCGCCAGAATGTATAAACCTGTTCTTCTGCAGGTCATACATACAGGAGCAGTGTAGAGCCCATAAGACAAGTCTGGCTCAGGCACCACCTTTACCCTGGTCGGGTCTTCTGCAGGTCATACATACAGGACAGTGTAGAGCCAATACCACAAGTCTGGCTCAGGCACCACCTTTACTCTGGTCTGGCTGTTCTTCTACAGGTCATACATACAGGGCAGTGTAGAGCCAATACCACAAGTCTGGCTCAGGCACCACCTTTACCCTGGTCTGGCTGTTCTTCTGCAGGTCATACATACAGGGCAGTGTAGAACCAATACCACAAGTCTGGCTCAGGCACCACCTTTACCCTGGTCTGGCTGTTCTTCTGCAGGTCATATATACAGGGCAGTGTAGAGGCAATACCACAAGTCTGGCTCAGGCACCACCTTTACCCTGGTCTGGCTGTTCTTCTGCAGGTCATACATACAGGGCAGTGTAGAGCCAATACCACAAGTCAGGCTCAGGCACCACCTTTACCCTGGTCTGGCTGTTCTTCTGCAGTCATACATACAGGGCAGTGTAGAGACAATACCACAAGTCTGGTCAAGCACCACGTTTACCCTGGTCTGGCTGTTCTTCTTCAGGTCATACATACAGGGCAGTGTAGAGCCAATACCACAAGTCTGGCTCAGGCACCACCTTTACCCTGGTCTGGCTGTTCTTCTGCAGGTCATACATACAGGGCAGTGTAGTGCCATACCACAAGTCTGGCTCAGGCACCACCTTTACCCTGGTCTGGCTGTTCTTCTGCAGGTCATACATACAGGGCAGTGTAGAACCAATACCACAAGTCTGGCTCAGGCACCACCTTTACCCTGGTATGGCTGTTCTTCTGCAGGTCATACATAGAGGGCAGTGTAGCCAAACCACAA